>CABPRJ010002439.1:0-126015 GCA_902439185.1 Cinara cedri | reverse complement strand
GAGTAGTTTTATCTAAACTATTATTAGATATTGTTATATTACGTAAAACTCTCCTTATCTCTAACTATATTTATACATTTTTGACTATTGATTAATTTTGAAAAATTGATTATTTCGTAATATATATATTTAATATATGTATTTATTATACATATGTTACTGGTAGTGTTGGCAATTCAGGAAATTATGACAATGCCTAAATACCTTAGGAGACAATATTTTGGTTGAATTTGACATATTCGTTGTTTATACATTTTCCTGTCTTTTCTCAGATTTTTAGATGTTGATTAGAAAAAAAATTTAATTAAATAGTAGTAATTTTTCTTGTTGGAATGATAAAATAAACACTTGATTTAGTTAAAAATGATGATATTGGAATGTAAGAATCCGGAACAAAACGCACTCGCAGGAAGACGAAAAAGATGAAGAGTCGCCAAGGCAGGATCTGATGGCCGAATGAGTAGAGGAATCTTTTATGAGAAAGAAATGGGAAAATAGTGGAGTGTGGTGTTGTCAACCAAAAATCACATACCATTTGGGCGAAATTTATTCGGTCCTTTATATGTCTAATGCATCATTGGGCGAGCTTATATAGTATGTAGCCAAAAATATATATAGTTTTTTAAGTCTGAAATATTGGATTTTAAATAATTATTTCAATATTTGGTCTCACTGTCTCAATAATATAAGCTTTCCACTAGTTTAGGTATTTAATTATAAGTACTGTATTTATATTTAATTATATGTTTTTTGAAGTCAAAATTTGTATAATACATATATTAATAAATATATTTTATCTTTTACCAGACACAAAACAATAAAAATTTTTAATTCAATTCTCTGGAAAAATTCTTTTGGTTTTTCTTTCGTAAAGTTACCCATCTTAACCCATTATACCCTCGAGTACCCATATGATAATGTACAAATTTTACAACATCTTATAACATACAAAGATAAATTTTCCAAACACTATGATTTTTACAGGTAAATTTTGGGTCATTCGCCTAAATGAATGACACTCTTTCAACTGACCATGATAAAGAGTACTAGATGAGAAATAATTACAACACTGTCCTACTATCTTAAATAAAATGATTTATTGCCACAAACATCTCAGTATGTTACTAAAATAAAAATACACAGAAAAATAGGTATAAAATGGTTTGAAAAATTTATTAAAATTAACTCATATTTTACTAGACAATTGTCACTCACAACTAGGAACTGAGACCAGACCGAAAAGAACAGTTTATGGAACCTAAAACCCTGGGTAAATTAAAGAATCGAAAATAACGGTAACATGTATTTTATATTTGTTAAAGATCCTAACCAAAACAGAAACCCTTAAAAATCCTTATAAAAAAACAAAATTGGTTGAATATAGATGAATAGAACTTTATTTGAAAATTAAAAATATATACAGTTGACAAAGTTTTTAATAAAGTGTAGTATAAATTTGAACATAAAAAAGAGGGACAAATTTTGCATGATAGCTGAGTCACTGTTGTAGGCGAGATAGGATATAGAGGTGAATTTAATGTAAATATGTATGTAAAAATTAATCATTGCTAACAAAAAACGATATTGAGTAGAGTTCGGTTATACATGTTTTGAAAGGCCATAATATTTACAATTTTTATCAAAATTTTATTTTAAAACTCATAAAAAAAAAAAAAAAAAAAAAAAATACATTACAATCAATTATTTGTGTTTGGCCTCTATGTACAACTTATAATAAACCTGTTAAATTTAGAAACATCTCTGTTTGATCTGTGGGGGGGGGATTTAACCCTCAACCATCTCCCCTATGTCAATGTTTTAATATTTTTTGCAGTCAAAATATTATAATACCAATCACTAATAATTTATATTACAATTATGTAAACTATAATAATCAATTATATTTACTATTACTTTAAAGGTATAAATCATATTAAAGTAAACAATTTAAAATAAGTATTTGCTCATACAAATTATTGAAATATTAATTTTATATATANTGTACAACTTATAATAAACCTGTTAAATTTAGAAACATCTCTGTTTGATCTGTGGTGGGGGGGTATTTAACCCTCAACCATCTCCCCTATGTCAATGTTTTAATATTTTTTGCAGTCAAAATATTATAATACCAATCACTAATAATTTATATTACAATTATGTAAACTATAATAATCAATTATATTTACTATTACTTTAAAGGTATAAATTATATTAAAGTAAACAATTTAAAATAAGTATTTGCTCATACAAATTATTGAAATATTAATTTTATATATAACTCGGTGATTCTTAACATTATTGAACCTCTAATAAAATATTTTTTTTTTTTTTTAAATTGTGCAATACATAATATGTTGATTACTCTAAATATTTTTTCAAAGAACACAATACATAATGTGGCCACAATCACTGTTGAATTGTAACATAATAATATGTAGTAACTATAGATAATATAATTGGGAAAAATAAAAATGAAATATATACATATTTTTTTGTAATGTTTTAAAAATTTAGTCACTATCAATTTCTATTACTTCTGTATTACTCCTAAAATAAAAAAAAAAATAAATAAATTTTATATATAAGCAGACAGACATAATTTAGATTCATTATCAAAGCTAAAATCAAGTTAAAATTCTTACTGAAATTCAATATCAAGTCTATTTTTTAGTTCCCCTAAAGCTGTAAATAAATTTGGTTCTAAAAATACTCTTGATGCATTATAAATCTTGTCTACCATTATCGGTACCCCACAAGCATATTCAAACCGCATACAGTCAGCCCAAATGTCTGTTAATATTATTTAAAATAATTAATAATTGAAAAACTATTGTTATTCAAGTCCTCAGACCAGACTTACCAATATTTTTTGCCCCAAATTCAGAACATGCCTCACTGTACAAATATCTTATATACTTTTTATTTCTAGGATAATTATGATTATTTTCATATGCAATCATTTGCTTGTATAAATCTAGACTTTTTGGTTCTAGGCGATATAATTTATTGAAAATCGAACGTCCACTCTTTATTCCAAATCTCAAAGTTCGCCATTTCAAATACTTTAATCTGAATACCTTATTGATATCACTGTATGGTTCTACAATTGCGGTTTGTTCGTAAAATTGTTCCAACTACAAAAAACAAAATTAAATAATTATTAAATTAATTTATTTGTAGAATAACTATGGAAATCCTATAGTTATTCCCTATAGAGACTTTTCTATTCTCTATAGAGAATTAAAACAATACCTACTATTAGAATCTTTGATTTAAATAATTGATAACACTTAAAAATAAAAGTTTAATATTACCAAAGTAGATATTTTAATAGTATTTTCGTATTTTAAGTATTATTTTATATTTTATTCATAATATGTGTTTAATACACAGATCCTTAATGTAATAGGCGTCTATTATTTGAACATACATAACAATCATCTACATTCATCATGTATAGCTCTGCTACTTCCCATAAAGGCAATGAATTGTTTTGTAAAATATCAACAGCTTTATTTAAAGTTTCCATAATTGCATTGTAATTATCATGTGATACAAAATAGGATAACAATTTATTCCAAAGTATTATGTTGTCTGGTAATGCTTCAACTGATTTCTGTAATATAATTAGCTCATTGTTTTTTGAGTGATTTGCCTAAATAAATAAATAAATAAATTGTCATTAGTTTTGCATCATGTACAAGATGGCGGTAGTTAGGTATGTTGATTTTGTTGGTTTTAAAATTTAGTTGTCAATTTTAAAATATAATTGACATAATGTTGTTGTCCTATGGAATTTTATTTTAATGCATTTAATGCATTTTATGCATTGTCTTAACAGAGTATGAGCGGAGTCTTATTCTAAATAAACGAAAATAACATATAATGGCTTATTATTCACAACCAGTTGTCAATTATACTACAACACCAATTATGGATTAAATATAATCCATGTTAGCAGTGGACACCTTCAGCTTACAATCGACAATATAACATAATCTAATATAGCATAATCTAACAAATTGTTTGAAAAAGTATATTATTATCCAGGGGGGCCTAAGAGCCAATATATTTCCCCCTATTTTTTTTTTTGTTTGATATACTGATGCGAGCAAAACAGGAATAAAGGTAAAAATAATAAAAAGTTGGCACAGCTTAAAATTATTAGATAATTTTGGCAAAGCAAAGTGAATCAACTAGTATAGTACACAGTGGCATCACGATAAGTGGAAACACTTAATAACTATGTGCAGACTTCATATATTTTAATTCTGCTTTTTCAGCTAACTAATACACATAATTATATACCTTTTCAAATAATTAGACTATTTTTGTGACAATTAATTTTGTGCATGTGTAAAATAACTTTCTCCTTTAAATGGTATGGCCTATTTTTAACCACAATTATTTTTTGTATTTTTTAATGACTTTTAGTGGTTGAAATTGTTTTCTAAGTTAAAAATGGCTGAGTTATTTGAATATTTTATCTTATTTGCAAGGGTATAACTGGTAAAACAAATTATAAAATATGTACTTAGTGAATAATAATAAATATGTAATAATACAAATAACATTAACTAACCAATTTATCCAACTTATCGAATTTATGAAATACCTGTTTTACCTATTAACCTTTATTAACCTTATCTCAGTAATTGTATTATAATTTATAAATAGGTTTTTAAGTCAAATTTAATACTTATTTATTAGTTATTACTTATTATGGATAATAATTCAGAAAAAGTTGACATGCTTTTTACATATTAGGAATGCCAAAGAAATATAGGTTTTGTCATACTTCTAGCTCTTCATTATCCAATTAACTATGACTTAACAATAAACTTAATTCTCTCTGCTTAATTTCTCATAAAATGACTTTCTTATTTATAAATTCAAATAGACAATCTCCTTCGCATATTTTTTTTATAAACTTAAAAAAAATTTAAGAGACACCAGTTCTTTTCCCAAAGGGGCTATTAACCAACAACCAAATCGAGGAAATGCTATTGGAGAAGATATTGAAGTGTAAATACTAGCTTAAGTTAGTGCAAATCCTTTTATAATCTGTTTTACCAGTTTTACTCATGCAAATAAGATAAAATATTAAAACTGCTATAAGTCAGCCATTTTTTTTTTAACTTAGAAAAGTTTAACTAATTCATTAAAAAATCCAAAAAATAATAATTTATGGTCAAAAAAATTATTGTGCATATGTGCAAAATTAATTACGAAAATAGTCTAATTATTTAAAAAGGTATATAATTATGTTTTTTAGTTAGCTGAAAAAGCAGAATTGAAATATATGAAGCCTGCACATAGTTATTGAGTACTTCCACTTATTGTGATCACACTGTATACAAGATAATATGATCTTTGTATTCAATCTTATTTTATGTATATGCGACACAGATAGGATAAATTTATAGAGGGCTTAAAGGGACATTTTTTTAAAATTAAATATACATCATTTTCACAGAATTTTAACTTATATAAATACATTCTAGATATTATACAATTTTCAAAATTTCAAGATAACTAGATCACAATATAATAAGTCACGAAAAAAAAGGAAAACATGTTTTTTAAGAACATTTTAGATCAATACTATGTGTATGGGTAAAGCATAGGACAACTATTATATGAATTCAAATTGTTCTCATTGTTTAAGTTCAAATACATGACAAAGTTTATGCAAAACACAAACAATGCAATATAATAAATAATAATAATATAATGATAATATATTATATAATATAATTGTGTTGAATTAATTGTTCCCCATGCACAGTATATTAACAAAATTACCCTAATACTTATTAACTTTCACCTACAGCAGTGGCCTACATAATAACACTATATCCTGTAGTGTCCATATTTATAAATTAAATTATAGTATTATATATAAATTAAAAAATATTATTGTATTAATGTTGCACATATATGTTGCATATAGAATAAAAATGAATATACTTCAATAATTACAGAGCTCAGATACTTATGGTTCTCATATTATAAAAAAAGAAAAGATTGTCATACTTCATATGTGGGTGAGCCACTATTGTAGGTGTGAAGTTAGGAAAGTAGAGGAGAAAGTTAATATATATTTGTATACAATGATTAACCATTGCTAATGAACAACGATTCTGAGCAAAGTTTGATTAATAGTGTTATACTATGTCAACAATATATAGTGTCACATTATGGCAAAATAATTACATATCTATAAAATATTTTATGTAATAATATTTTTTAGTAATACCTAAATTTAGTACATTTTCCCTTTTTTCTTACTTATTGGGAAAATTACTATGAGAATCAAAAAATGCCATCCCTAAAGTACCACCTCAGTCAGATTTCCTTTCAGGAAAAGTGCTATCAATGTAAAAGGAACTAAAATTTTTGGTAGAAAAGTTATCAACAGGAAAAAAAACAAAAAAATAAAACACTATTATAAAACCTACACATTCCTAGCTCCACTCAGAATTTAACATACATAATATACATTTACCATATAAAACATATAACTTTCAAAAATAAATTGGTATTTTTAAATTTGTTTTTCTTGTGATTTTTCATGATACTAATACTATTATAATATTATAACATAAAAACCACAAACAATTATATTTAAGTAATTATTTAACAAATAATTTAAAGAAAATAAAAATAGGAAATGTATGGTAAGATTTAGGTAAACTGTACATATGTTAATAAAATAGTGAACATAACATTTCATAGCATAACATTTTCAAAACTTGACACCTCTACATATGTGAAATTAAATGGCATACAAATGGTATAATTAGTTTAATGAATGTATAAAAAAGTTTTTAGGGATCCAATATAATTATATAAATAGAATTTAAATATATTTAATATATGCAGAGTTATAGTGTTTCCAATTAACAATTGCAAATTGTATGTATAAATATGGATACGTATTAAGTTGTTTAATAATATTGAAATTTTTAATTGTACATTTCTTTCTATTTTTTTCAAAATTAATTAATATTTCTTCATTAATGATATTTATATTATGTTATACATACTTCAAAAAATTAATTTTTTGAACATATATTTTATTTTAGTAGGTATTATTATTGTATGTAGTTACTCAGTACAGTGATATATATTGTAGATGTAAAAACTTAACCCAAATATTTTTAAGATAGACATACACCGATTATGTAAAATATTGACTTAATTACTGAATAAAGTAAAAAATACTAATAACCACTTTATTTCAAATTATATACTTATATTCTATTTTTTTGAGGTGACCCCAGTTTTTTTTGGGGTGGACTAGGCACCCTTATTTGAGCTACTGTTATTTTTACCTGAAGCTTTAATATTATATAACTTAAAATAAAATATAATTTCAAGAATAAAATGTGAATCATACCCAAAATATAAAATAATCTGGTTTCCGAATTTTATTCTCAGAACATGCTCTATAAAATATTTGCTCGATTTTGTTATTAACATAATCTTTAATAATTGTATTATTCACTCGAGGTGAATCATTTATATTCATCATTTCATCCAAAAATAAATTCCACAACCGCTGGTGTACATCTATAGCTAATATATCTTTCTCCAGACCTTTCTCATAAGTACCAAAACAATTACTGAAAAATAAAATATATTATTATTTATTTATAGCATGAAGAAAATAATTTTATTTACAAAATATAGTAGTATTTCATATAATTAAATAATATATGTAAAAGTATTAAAATATTTATATACAATTATATGAGTACACAATAACTAATTAAATAATTTGATTGAATGTTTATAAAAAATATCTATTAGTAGATATTTTCGGTGTTGCTGTTATTAACCTCAAACTAAGTATTTCTAATAAATAACTAAAATCTACAAATTATTATTAATTAATAAATTTGAATTGAAAATTTATTTTAGACTTTGAGAGGAGCTCATGTATTAATTTTACAATGATGGTTATTTTACTTAATTTTTTTCTGTGAACAACTTTTCAACCAGCAATTTTGCTCTGATTTGCATTAATATCACTTTTTCTGAAAGGTAATCTGACTGGGAAGGTACTTTAAGGAAGTCATTTGTTGAAATGTCTAGCTGTTTTCATAATAAATTAGAATAACTGGATAAAAACATGGGAAAACTGGAAAAATGTACGAAATATATTAGAAAATTGTATGGCCATTTTTGATAGATTTCTGATACCACCGGTTTTTCATGTAAGATAAAAAATTCTATGCAAATATAATAAATATAGGGGTCGGATATTTCTGAAATTTCATAATTTATTTTCTATCTATTAAATTTAATGTTTGTATGGATACTAATTTAATTTACATTTCGGGTGTTATATACTGAACAAATAGATAATATTTACAATTGCATATTTTACGATTTTGTAGTATCCAGAAATCAAAAATCCAAAAACAAATGCTGTATAAATGCATTTTTTGGATTATAAAAATATATAAATGTTTATTTTAGAATAATATTATGACTTTAAATCATCCCTTATAATGGATACTACTGTTTTATGCATACTAATATATTGTGTATCTATTGGATGCATTTACTTTAGTGGGGTAATTTTTTTATTTTCCAAGCAGTTTTCTTAATCATTAAAAAACATAGGGAAAACGGAAAAACTTACGAAAATAATTTTTTTTTTTAAAAAAAGAGTTTGATATCGACTACTAAAAGTAATACTTTTTTGTTTTTATATTGATAATATTATATTGTCGAATAGTGAAAAAAATTGGGAGATATAATGATTTCAGTCAGGATGGGAACTTAAATATGCATTAAACAAAAGTAATTGTAACCTAATTCGCTTTCTGTGATAAAAAAAAAAAAACAAGAAAAAATGAAAATCACAAAAGGAGAGGGTCAATAACCTGACTCTATTCTTTTCAATTTGAAATCAATTCATAAATTATTATCATTCATTATCAATTACATAAAATGCTTTAATAAAATTTGTATAGAAGATATTTGTTTATGCATTTAAAGCAAATTAATGTACTCAAATATTTTTGTTATTAATATTAAATAATACTGTTTTAGAAAATAGATCCTGGACAAATAAAATTCTTTATAATAGATTTTCTAACCTTATACATTGTAAGTCGTCTTGAACATAATATATATTTTTGTCACATGATTCAAAGTTGTATGCAAAACCTTTCAAATTAATCTTAGCTAAGTTTTGCCACATTAATTCACTATGGCAGTATATTTTGACCATATCACTACAAAATAATTCATTAAACAAATATATTTAAATATATATATACATGTATACATTATATATATCATGCAAATTGTTATAATTTTTTTGGTTTTATACCTGACAACAAGACAGTGTAATGTTGTAACTGCATTGAATTTTAAAATTGTATCTACCAAAGAAAAATGGAAATTCATGTCATCTTTAAAAAGTTTAATATAATGTTGATATTTGTCTGAAGCCGAAGTACCACCCATCTTATCCATATATTGGATTTCAATGCAAAATTCTTCTGTATATAAATTTTGATATTTAGGATGAAACTTAACGGCATTTGATAGAAATCGTCTCGTTGCTGTTATATCATCACATACATAAAATGCATAATGTGCACAACATATATACACCTCAGGACTGACACGACATCGTGACATCAAATCATCCAATACATGTATACATTTAGTGGTTAAACATTTCTAAAATCAAAACATTTTAGGAAACAACATTTATTGTTAAACAAATAAGTCCAGACACATAATTAGTAAGTACTTATTTCTCTAATTATAATATCCATAAAATGTGCAGTTGATTTGGAAATCAAATAATCAAAAAATTGTGTATAGAATAATTGGTGTAATATTTAATTAATAGAAAATACATTAATGACACATATTACCTACTTAGTGATTTACATATTCAAATCTGATTATATATATTGTCAATGTCATATGTAACTGTGTATAAAATATGTAGATGCTGATGGAAATTTTTTGAAAGTGATGATCATTTAAATGTATAATTTAAA
The DNA here is from genome assembly GCA_902439185.1 of Cinara cedri. NCBI lineage: Eukaryota > Metazoa > Arthropoda > Insecta > Hemiptera > Aphididae > Cinara > Cinara cedri. Next base: position 115,978 of record CABPRJ010002439.1, on the reverse strand, counting down.
TACAAAGAAATTTTAAGGAAATGTTTGTGGAAATATCGTAAATTTTTGTGATGAAACTATAAGATGGCATATATATCGTTTTTTCTTAAACAAAATTAATTAGAACTTGATGTCTTTTAACTGATATCCATATTCATAAAAACTACCTTTACTTACATTTTGCATACCAAATTGTACATAGTCTGAAATCATGAATAGGTCAAATTTGAATGAATTAAAAAATATAATATACATGTCATTAATGCGATTGGCAAAAGATTTGAGTAGTTCTGTGTTAACACTGTTGTTTTTATTTTCTCTTTTCAATTGCTAAAGGAAAAACAATCAAAAATATAAATTTAATAACAAGAATATTATTTACTGTATAGATAATAATAATAATAATAATAATGATCTTACATCAATTTTAAATCTACACGAATTAAGTAAACGTGATTCAAATTTTATTTGCTTCAATGATTGCTGTTCAGTTACTGATCCGTTGGCAATATTATTATAGAATGACTTACGGTGATCCTTTAACTTCCTAAAAAATTTTAAAAAAATTAGCCTTCAAAATATTTTTAAGATTTATAATAAAACATATAATCTTACTTAAGTTCTTCAGAACTTATAATTTTATGGGTAGTTATAAAATTTCCTTCATCTTCCTCCATTTTTCTTTTGTACCCAGGAATTTAGAAAATTACCTATTTAAAAAGTAAATAAAAACCAGTAAATAGTAAACAAACTTTAAATTAAACTAATAAATACAATAAAAATATTTAATACTAAGAAACTAATTTTTTTTTTCAATCTGGTAGCATAACTACAGTTCCTGTATAATAAAAGATTCCTACAAATAATAAAATAAGCTTACCTACCATTATACACCAATTTGTTGATAAAAAATATTTTATCATAAGACCATTTAAATTACTTTTTTAGTTTTCTTGTAGGATAAATAGGAACATATACTACTAGGCTTTTAATGCTTGAATTAGGATAAGATATTGATTTAATCCAATCAATCACTTGTTCTTACATTTACAACTTTTACATACTATATTATTTCTAATATAATATGTAGATTAGTGTATATGACATAAACAAAGTACTTGATAAATAACAAATATATGTTTTCATTTTAAATACATTTTTGTAATCTTTTTATATATAATATTATTAAATAACTTTTAGTAAAATGTAAACACAGTAAAATGTGTTACTTTTAAAAAAGTAATCTTAAATTGTTAGAGAAACCGCAAACAGCATCAAAGTAAAAAAAATTAATAGTATAAACATATTAGTACCTACTTACTAATCTATGTTAGTATGCACTAAAATAAACATATAGCCTTAAATATTAAAAACTATTTGATTTATTCTATGACATATTTAATGCAGTTTTTACACTTTAAATTTATTTGAAATGACATTTAGTATTCTAATTAACATATAATGTTGAGTTTTACTATAAGCATACATATTAAGTTTATAGTATACTTAATCATGTGATTAGAAATAATCTATGTTTAAAATATTGATACAATTTTTTAAAAATATTTTACAAATATTGGCAACATAACTAAATTTGAAATTGAAGCCAAGTTCATTGTTTTCTATGGAAGAATATAAATAAAGATATCACAAAAGACTAAAGACTCTTAAGTTTGCATAAATATACTTCATAATAAATTCTGAGGAAGTAAACCAAAAACTAATTGTATTTTCTTAAGTATGTGTTTTTGTGGTTATAAAAATATAGGTATTTACATATATTGTAATAATTCTATAAAGTAGGTACTTACTTGAAAATGTTAAAGATAATAATGTAATTTGATTTGCGTGTAATCTGACAAATACAATGATATAGTTTGCAGTAAATACAAAAATGCTCTTTTCTGTAAAATAAAATCAAGTACAGTAAGTTCATTAAGTTTTATCCGTGATTTACCCACTATCTCAATTATAGTATTTTTTAATACTTAATACTACCAACAGAAAAAAGTTTCACGAAACTAGCGACTCCGCAGTGGCGATTCCGGTGGTGAAATTTCAGTGTTCCACGGTTTCTCAAACTTGCACACAATACGCGGCAATTTTGAATACTGCACGGTTTTTAAAAAATATGAATAAAAATAATTATTTGTTTATCATTGAGTATCTATGGTACTCCATATATGGTGGTTATACAATTTTTGTTAGTGGAAGGTAGAATTCATACCAGCAGAGCCAGCTGTTCGATGGTTGATTGCTGCGTCATTTTTAAATTACTGCGCTTTTTTAGTTACACGTTTAGAAAACCTTTACAAAAATCTGCCACCAGAAGCGCTACTATGGAATCGCTAGTTTCGTGAAACGTATTGTATCTATTAGGTATTATTTATTTATGACCCGATATCCTTGACAATGGCATCTCCTTTGTAAATTGAATTACCTATAATGATAATATGTTGCCCGTAATTATGTTTTTATCACCACGGCACTATATAACGTGGTGACCACGGTTATGATCACAGAACGCCATTTTTGTTATCAGTTGAAAAACATTATGTTATGTTATGTTATATTATATTAAATTAACTTTTAGTAAACTATGAACAAAATATTACAGTGGTTTGTAATTTGTTTTCTCTAGTTTACATGATATACATGAAATACATAATTATTGTTTACTTAAATCAAATAAAAATCACATTCATTGGACTTCTTCAAGATATCATATCACTGCTGGTCGGGAACTATTTTCACGAAGGTAGGTGAATGAAATGAAAGGTAACTGAAATATTAAATTTACAACTGCAACAAATGCCATATTCGTTCACACTTTATAATAATATTTTTATCCTGGGAATATTAGGTTTATTATTATAGGATGATACCTATTTCTATAATGCTGTGTCTGTTGCTGGGTATCAGCGCCTTCGTGGTGGTATTAGATACGCTCGTAGTCTGTCTTCGTACACAAGGGTCTTCAGGAAATCTACAAGCGCATACAGGGAGGGCCACGTGCAGGCAACCACCATCCTCCCCACTTCTATGCACCAGTGGAAGCTTCGAGATAATCCCGCTTGTGATTGTGGAAATGCGGCTCAGACAATACAACACATTGTGTCAGGCTGTTCTAAAAGAAAATTCGAAGGTAAAATGAGTGATTNATTGTTATATTATTATCATTTTTATATGGGTTATTTTATTTTATTCTATTATTTTTATTTTTATTTTTTGTTTTTTATTCCATGTTACAACTTTTTATGTATATTATTTGTCAAAATATGTCATACGATAAATAAGTAAATAAATTTCTATAATGTCACAAAGACTAGGTGTTTTTGGCTACAATTATAGGTACCTACCTAATCATCTCTAGCATAACTACATATGTGGGTATTTCACCGCAATATATATTACCCATTTCAGAGTCCCTACCTACAATAATTAACTGGACCACCTAATAGCATCAATAACATTATTTGGTTAAAATAAACAATGTATTCTAAAATAAAATCTAAAATAAATTGTACATTTTTTGTTAAAACGCACCAGGCTAGTGAATAGCCTGGTGCTAGTGAACATACCTATATTATAGATTTGTATGATGTAGACACTATAACATGGTGAAAGAATTGTTGAGAGGCCATGCCACATTTTCTGCATTTTCTGTAGTTGGTTTAGATGATCTATGACTTATACAAGGATTTATAACATATCAAATGAATTGTTCTTATATTTAATCTACAATTAAAATGGCCAATAATGTATAGTCGTTTAATATTTTATTAGTATAATAGTAGTATCCATATAGCATATTGTATATACAAGATCAATATTTAGATAATAATGTTAGTGCAGCTGCATATACCTCTAAATGGTTTTAGCATAGGATTTATTCAAATTATTTGCTTATAAAAAATCTATTGGTGGGTGTTCGTATTTTGTTAGTGAACCCTGAGTCCTGACACAAAGTATGTAGTCTAAAATTGAAAGTGTGTGGCATATATTTGAGAAGTATGTACCTACTGAGAAATAAGACTAGTATCTATATAAATATAGGTACTAGTATTTTATGTATTTCTAAGAAGAAATGTTTGAATTTTTAAAATTAAAAAGAAAAATATCTGTGATAACATACAAGTTAACAATTACATTTTACCAAGTTGATCTTTACTTTGTAAAAGAAATTCCTACAAAGTTAGATCAAAATATTATCTAATAAAAATAAAAATGGGATCCTATACTCACTAAAAATAAAATGTATTTTTTTTAAAGGTGATGGGTGTTCTAAATTGGCCTCATAGGTAAAAAAAGTTCACTGCATCAATAGATATCTATCCACACATATCTATGTAATAAGTATAGAATGAAGGCATAATTTTTTAATTTTTTTTATGCAATTGTTTTAAATTAATATATTTTTTAAATTGTTCAGTACCTTATCTTATCTTTTGATAATCTTGTAATAACTCAATTTAGTATTATGTTTTAGGTGAAGATTATTAAATTTCATAAAAAATTATTTTTAAACCTTATGGTAGTTTTTGTATTTAACCATATACTATATAAGAGATGCATAGAGGTTACTTTCATAAAGATACATCCAAAGATGTAAATTGGTTTTTTTTGTTTTTAATATTTTAAAATTATATATTGCATGCATATAATTATTATATTTATTTTCAGTGAAAGCGATATCCATTAAAAACAGAACAGGAATTACTGTGTTAGTGTATTATTTACCAATATGACCAAGAGTTGAAATCTAGTGAAACGAAATTAAAATTGAATGTTAGTTCATATAACTGATTTATTATATTATGTTATTTGTTTTAGAAAAACTGAAAAACAATTATATAAATATAAATTAGCCTATACAATAATATTATATTGAAAATCATACAACCAAAGAGAAAGAAAAAACAAATATGTACAAATATGATATTTTAATACCGAACATTTTAACAAAGTAAAAAGTGAAGTAGTATCATTACAGTTGATTTCTCTTATGAATATTGCTCAGTTTTATTATGTAAATTGCTTTGAAAATGAATTTAAACTTTTGTAACAATTAATATACAAAGTAAACAGTTCAAAATTTATGTTCCAGTCAGTTTATCAAATAAATATTATAGAGACATCTTAGGATAATAGGGTCAAGTGAAGCCACTATTATTGATAATTAAATGTATATCTGTAAGTAATGATAAACAATTGCTATTGAAAAACGATTCTTTCAGTCTTCTCAGTCAATTTGATATTGATGCTTTATCAATAATATGTATGTCATATATGGTAAAATAATTAGACATTATATATTTTCTTTAATAATATTTGTTTAACATTGTACCAATTTTCCCATTTTTCCTCCGGTTTTTCACATTTGCTGGGAAAATTTTTGGGAATATCAAAAAGTTATCTCTCTAAAGTACCTCCACAGTCAGATGTAAATCAGAGCAAAATTGCTGGTAAAAAAGTTGTCTACAGAAAAAAAATTCGTAATATTTTACTGTATTTTATAAATTTGTCTGTTTTTCACGACTTTTTCCATTTATTGGGAAAACTAGGGAAAATCAAAAAATGACCTTCTCAAATTACCATGGACATTAAATTTCCTTTTAGAAAATAAGCTACATTTGGTACATTGAAGGAAGATTTTTGGTAGTAAAGTTTACACAGCAAATCAAGGGGTATTTTGCAATTAAAATTGTCCGAGGAATCGATGGCTTGAGTCCCTAGGTATATAGATAATACAAGGGAAAATATGTAAGGGTATATGACTCAGATTGATGCAACATACAAGAATCAGGTTTATATTACTATTTAAACTTTTAGTCCTAAAAATATATATATTACATTGTTTAAAATTTGTTCCAGAAATTTCAGTATCCAAATTTAAGAGTTCATCTCCCTTTGACTATGGCTGTAAACAAGAAGTGTTTAAGTGCAGATTGTATATGTCAACCACATTTTTTAACTAAATTATTTTAATAATTGTTGGTTTTACATTTATTTATATCAATTTAAACTTGATATATATAAATTAGTAAATTATAAAATCATATATTTTATAAATTAATTCATGAGTTCTATTGTGATAGAACTTATTTTGAGCCATTAATTNTAATATAACATTAAATTTAATAAGTATAATATAATAGTGTAACATTAATAATTAAGTACAAATTTTAGTAATTTATAAAATAAATTTGGTACACATCTGTAATGTCCTACTTAAACTCATATAGTTATATGGTATTCAACTCTGGGAAGCCATTAAGAAAACATGCAAAAAAATAAAAATATTATAATCAATAAATACAAATGTCAATAAGTGAATGTGTATATAATTTTATTTAATTCAAAATATGTAATCAAATAGAGTAAAAAAAGACAGGATACATTACCAATAACATCAGCAGAATGGTTATTATTTCCCTAAGGTATGAAAATAAAATTGATCATATTGTTTGAGGTTAAATTTTAGTCTTAAAACATTCTTATCATCAGATGGTGGTCCAATATTAATTGGTTTAAGGTTAATATTGTTGTATTTTTCCTTAATTTTTTTTAAAAAAACAAATTATTTATTTAGTTTTAAACTTTAAAAATCATATTCCAGTTTCATTTTTATATATTAATTTTATTAGATTGTAAATAACTTATAATATCTGATTATTTAAGTAATCGTGACAGCACAGTAAAGAACAAATATTTGAAAATAAATTGAGGTTTTAGGTTCAAAAAATGCCTATTTTTTGATGATGGACTCAAGTTTCATTTGGATAAATAATATGGAAATTTTGCAGCCAATCTCCCTTACATTTTTAATTACTTAGTTTTAACAAAAAGTTTTTATAACAATTTAAATCATATACAGATTTAAATGTTTACTACATGTTTGTATTTGATTGGGCTTTTAATGCTATATGACTTGCTTTAAATGATTATATACTTGTAGTTGTTGAGGTAAGTACTGAGTATTAATAATTATAATATTTTATCATATACATGCTCATTTTAAAACAATTAAATTCCTTTCTTATTCTATGCTTATTAAATAGCTTATTCTCAAAGAATGAATGATGCTAAACTTTAGCCTTGTGCTGAAGAGTTGTGAAAATGTTTAGGTTGCACATTGCACTTGCATAGCTGGTTTAGGTGAATGTTGTTCGCATGTTGGAATTATGCTTTTTTTATTTACAATTTGTTTATCTAATGAAATTTGATAAGTCAGTGACAAATTTTTCAACCTACTGGGTAATACCATCTAATCTATATGTAAATCCCAAAGATTAAATAACATTTACTTTTATCATCTCAAATCTATGCTTCCCCAAAACACAAAAAGAGCCAAGTCTAAGTGTGGTTTTACCAAAATATTGGAAAAAACTAAACGATTCAAAAGAATTTAAAAATTTTTTATTAAATCTCAAATTAGTAAATAATAATTAGTGCTGCTATACTAAGAATTGTAGAATCATTCAACTTAAAATTTGTTAATAATCTATTTCCAAAAATCCTTGAGATTCTTTATAAAGATGAGTATTCCTTACTCAACCTAGAAAAATTAGTATGTTTAGGTTCTAAACTGAATTTTTCATTAACTTAAGAAGACTTTTTCTTTTTGTATAAATACCTAAAAAAAATGTAGTATTAAAATAAAAAGACCTACTAAGATAATGAGGGCAAATGCAACCACTTGTAAACAACGATAAACCATTGCTTACAAAAAAATATATGATTTTAAGTGGAGTTTAGTTGATAATGATGTTTTGTCAAAAATATAAATTTCATTTTATAGTAAAATAATTAAATAGGCTTTATATATTTTCTTTAATAATATTTGTTTAATGTTGTACCAATTTTCCCAGTTTTCCTACTTTTCCCTTCTTTGTTAGAGCAAAATTGGAGCAAAATTTCTAGTAGAAAAGTTATACACTGATAAAAAAAAAAAAATATCTTTGTAAGGCCATAAGTTCCTTTGCTTCATTTAGAATCTAAAATTGGTTTTTATACAGGAGTGATTTTGTATAACTGCATCTTGGCCAAAAAATGTATGTTCAGTAAAATCACTCAGTTCAAATAAATCCTTCCTTAAATCAATATGTTATTCATTAAAAAACATATTTAAAAATATGGTTACTGAACAGGATATCAATCATAAAGAATAAGAAAACGTTTTATACACAGAAAAGAATAAATATTGCTGTATACATTTTTCTGTATTCCACTCAGGTTTAGTTATAAATCCAAGTTGGCCATATGTTGGAGCCATCCTCAATGGAGTGGCAAATTATAATTACTGTGGTAAAGAATGTTTAGAACTAAAATGTCCAAATACTTAAAGTGAAGGTGGTGAAATAAGAAAAATGCCTTATTTAATTAATAGTCATCAAAATAAAATATATCTATACTACTATCAATTTCAAATACAAATACTGTGACACTAAGTTTGGTGATTTTGTTGTTGATCACCTAATAAAGATTGTTATATATAACGTTTTAACATTGACCATTATACGCAAGATAAAATATTGAGTCAAACTAAATGGTTCTTTTATGAATCTGAATCTAAAAATGGTTCTTCTGAAATTGTTGGTAGATATTTTCAAACACTGAAATAACACCTATAGAGACACCTAATGTATCCTATACATATAAAAACTTTGTTTGTAAAAAAGTACAGGAAGTAAAATATTAATGTAGCCTAAAACAAAACCATGGAAATATGCATTGTAACAGTAAACATTATTATTATTTGTTAATATATATTATCAATAAATGATCATTATCAAATAGTGAAAGTAAATCAAGAATTATAGTTTCAATTAGTTATCAATTATCAATTTTAATAGTTTCAATCTAACAACTTTCACATTTTAAATACAATTTGCATTACAAAAAATTATGTCTGATAATTTAGATAATGCTATAATGGCTTTAAATAGCTGTTTCCTTTATCAATAAAAAAGAAGAAACGCAGTCAGAGATTTTGTGCTAAGAATGGTTAAAAAGTGAAATAAATATAATTGTGAAAATCTTTTATCTGAGCTATGATTAAATCAACCAGAAGACTATAGAATTTTTTGAAGAATGGATATGGGATGTTTTGATGAACTTTTTAACTTTGGTCACTTTATTAATCATTAAACAAGATACAATAATGCGAGAAGCCATTTTATTTAGCCAAAGGCTACGTTACTTAGCCATTGGTACTGGTTACTGGTAACACCACAACCATTGATGATCTCAATTTTTTAATAGCATGCTACTAAATAGTGTGTTATATTCAACAAAGTAGTTAATTAATTATAGATATATGATATACTAATCATACTATTATATATCAACGGAATATATTACTAAAATATTATGAATTGTTTTTCCTATGTATAAATTTTCAACCAGGAATTTGAATCTAACTTATAACAATAGAAATGTTTCTAAAACGATATTTCACTTAGGAGGTACTTGAAAGAGGTCATTTTTGGATTTTCTCGGGAGTTTTCTCATCAAATGTAAAGAACAAATAAAACTGGGAATATTTTCTAAATATATTAAATACAATTTTACAATTTTTTTTCAGTGAAAAATTGTCTACCAACAATATTACTCTAGCTTTTAACGCCAACAATTTTTCAAAAGAAAAATTTCTCTAGGGAGGTATTTTAGACTATTTTTCGATTTTCTCAGCAGTTTTTTCATTAAATTTGTAAAACTGAAAAAAACGTGAAAGTATAAGAAATGTATGTATAAGACAAAATATATAAAGGCCTTCTTTTTATTTGTGCACATCTTTCGGCTCTAACTACTAATGATTGCAAAAGATATAAACCGGAAAATTAACGAAATATATTTTATAAAATATGATGAATTGTTTTTCCTGTGTAAACTTTTCAACCAGGAATTTGGCCTCAACTTATAATGACAGAAATATTTTTAAAAGGATATTTCACTAGGGAGGATATATTTTGATTTTTTCAGGAGTTTTCTTATCAAATGTGAAAAACCAAAACAAACAAAAAAACGATAAAATGTACTAAATATAATAATGGATAAGTAGTATTAGTTAATTTGTTTATCTTTAGTGTGCTTGACAAAACTACAAAGGTGATCACTTATTAGTTGAACAATTCACGGTTCTACTATATCAGGTAAAAATGAACATGAATGGAAAGAAAATGATGTAATAATAATATGCGATCATGATCCATTAATAGACGAAGAAATAAATAAAAACTATATTTAAAATCCGACGATGAATCATATTATGCAATAAAGAATGTTATAACTGCCAAAGATGTTAAGAGATTCAATCATTACTAACAAAAATAAGCGATTTTGAGCGGAGTTCGGTTAATAGTGTTATTTTGTCATCAATAATTATGTCATATTATGGTAAGATATTATAATGTAGAATTACATATGCATTATAGATAGTTTATTTAATATTATACCTAATTTACTTTTTTTCATATGTTTTCCATTGTTTTTCTATTTATTATGAAAAAAGTTAAGAAAATCAAAATATGACCTTAGAGTACCACCCCTATCATATTTTCATTCAGATTACCTAACCGGTCATTGTTTTACAAAAAAAAATGTTCGGAACTCAGGTCTGAACGCGTGACCTCTAAGTCGACATCAGGTACCTACTACCAATAGACTATGACAAACATACCATAAAGATTACATTATTGAGTTATTTTACATAATACATATTATAACATCCGCATAATTCTTATAAAAGTTATAATTTGTAAACAAGTTAGTCCGTTCAATTTTGACTTCGACAATCGTTCTTAAATCAGTAATAGGTATATAATACATAATATAGTCAAAATTAAAAAAATTAAAAAATTTGCATAGATCAATTACTAGATTTGTTCCACATACCTTTTTACTCAAATGGTTTTCATCAAAATTTGTTATTAAAATTTCTTTATAAAAAAAATAAAATACTGCATAGTATAAGTCTCAATTTTTTTTTTTATCACAAAGTATCACAAGGAACCTCCTGGAAAATTCTCAGTCATTTCTGAAATAGCCTTACAATTTTATCCACAGAGTACCTACTGAATAAAAATTACGTACAAAACAACCAAAATTAAAATATTTATAAGCTCAAAAATGTACCAAATATTTTCAACCTTACCTAACGTCTAGAAAAAGCAAATATAAGTTTTCTGTCAAAATTTCAAGTCTTGATGAATATATTAAACTAAATTACATTAAAAAAGCTGTCCTAGAATAATGGTAATGGGAATGGGTGCAAAACTGCAGACGTCTGGTGAACTTAGCGGTACTCATGTAACAGAATTCAATTAAACCAATCCAACTACTTTGTTGGACTTTATTGGAAAGTTCTTACAATTTGTCGGATGATTTTTAAAAAATTATAAACAATTATCTAAAAGCCTCACAGTGGTCTGAAAAGTAATTTAGATTCCCTAAAATTAATTTCGTGTAAATTTTAACTGATATGATAGTGTTGCTAGTGATAGTTGATAGTGTGACTAACACTGAGTTTATAAGGATTTGGATAAGAAAAGAAACAACAATTATTCTAACTTAGTTTTATTAACACACAGAGATATGACACACACGTAGGTACCTGTCTCATATTTAATTATGACCAGTTGCCCTATGTCCAATGCGTCTTCTCTATATACTAAAATAATCTTTTAATTAGACAGTTACTAGTCTAAGTACATATCTGTGTTAGTTTTTTTTAATGGTAATTAAATCTTTACAACATAAAATAATAATGATATAATTTAATACAACCTAGGTTTTACGAATACATTCTCGATTGAATACTAATAAATATATTCTATTGCATATATAACTTAGACCGGGTGGTTCCAACAGTGTAATACATCAAATCTGTAGGTCAGTTGTCAATAAGTAAAACGATTTTATTATTTTATTGTTTATCCCACTAACCACTAATTAAAAATAACTCATGTCATCCAAGAATTTTTGTTGGCGTGATAATCAACTTGTAATCATTTTATAGATTTAAAACAACGGAGATTTTTACTTTTCATTATAACCAAATATTTTTGTTTTTACCTGACATACTCACATAACATAGGACAGTGATGTGCTCTTTTGATATTATACAGCCTTTTATGTTTTCATTTTTAAATAAATAAGTATTTATCAGGTAAGGCACGATAAAATAACCTAGTTTCATCGACATTATAAATATTGTTAAGTGTAAATTCTGAAATAATTTGTTGCCATTAAATTTTGATCCATTTTCTATTGTCGAGAAATCCGTGTATGTTTTTTTCTATACATTAGTTTGTATACAATATTTTTGCGTTTTTTCCAGCAATGAAACCATCCTTCTGATACATTTTTCTGTTCCCATTTTTTCGCGGTGTTCTGCTTTTTGACGCAATATTGGGACATTGATGTGATTTTTTCTAACATTAATAAACCATTATGATAATTCTGATTCAACCTGTTCTTTCCCACTGCGTATCCTCATTATGTTTGGATTTTTATTAAGCGTTATTGAATTTTCTGTTTCAATTCATCTTTTTAATAATTTTCCACAATAACGGTTGGGAAATTTGTTGTTTTATAGCTACTTCTTGTTGTCCTATTTTTGATAAACTGCCGTAACATTATAATATTGACATTTTTTCATTAATTGTTAATTATTTTCTTTTTCATTTTTTACTCATTTTTATACACACGTGACATGAATTCATACATACGCGATACTGACAACTGGCTAACAAACAACGACTATACTGCCTTAATGGTGTACGAACGAAACGTAGATATATATAGACATTTTTATCTGATAAATCTCTTTATATAAACCATCCGAGAAAAACTTTGACCGTATGTTAAATAAACTCGTACACAATGTATTTATTTATTTATTCAATATACAGTGCAAGCCCAAAACAATACAGATAGTAGATAATAAGTAGACAGGTTACAAGTTGGATGAGGGGTCCGAGTTGGCCGCGCGCATAAGGCGAGAAATGGGTTAGCTGATAGAATAATTAGAAGAAGAGAGTAGAATTATCAAAGACGGAGAAGAGCGGGTAAGATGAAGAGGAATTTTAAAAGTGAGTTGAGATAAAAGAGAAGGAGGATCTATTTTGCCAGACATGAGATTAGAGAAAAATAGAACGTTAGATAAATGCCTGTGATCAGTAAGACTAGTTAGTTGTCTTGGAGAATGAAGGAGTAATCATGAGGTAGGTGAAGGATATTGAAACAGAAGGTCACTAAATGAATGAATTTGCATTGAACACGCTCGATAGCGGATTTTCTACAAGATGTGGAAGGATCCCAGAGTACGAAGCTGTATTCTAGGATAGGGCGAACAAAGGAACAGAAAAGGGTTTTAAGTGGGAAAAAAAGATTTTACAGATTTTTATAGAGAACACATTGAAAATTGTATCTGGTTAAGTTAGTAAGTTAGTAAATCAAAATCAAGTAATAAGTTTATGTAATTATACTATATTTTAATATTTGTAATATTTATGATTAATTTATAATTTCTATATATTAATTTACAGTATTTTCCACTGAAAATAATTTTTCAAATAAAAATCGAAATGGTTAAATGACAAGCAGTCATTTCCAAAAAAAAGACTCATTATTGTAGTGTTTTCAGATATTTAACACCAAAAAACAAATTATCTGCATCCAGAGTGTGTTGGACTTAGAAATATATTGCAATAAATAGCTATTTAGTAAGAACCTAAATTGTAATAGTTATTCATAGTGCTCAGAATTAAATATCTTAAACAAATTCATTTAAGACCCAAAATATATAAATTTCTTTAAAACTGTGTTGCTTTGATGACAATTAAATAAAATATAATATCTTAAATAATGATATAATATATAAATATTTTTATTTGAAAATGGCCTCTTGTTAACTAAGGTTAAGATAAATCTAAGACATATTACAGAGAAATACTTAATAGTATAACGTTATCTGAATAACTATTTTTATATAAAACTGTGTCAAATTAATTGATTAGATTCTGAGTGGAGCAAAGAAGCTTATGGTTTTATAGTTTTACAAAGATGTTTATTTTTTTTATATATTTTTTTTTGTAAACAACTTTTCTACCAGCAATTTTGCTCCAACGAGTTGAAACATTAAGGTATTATTCAAATATTATATTATTATTATACTATTAAATACTAATAAACATTTATACCTAATTCATAAAAATAATTAGTCAATAATAATAATTTTTAAATAATAATTAGGTAAAATAATAAATAAATATAATTGTGTAGCAATAAAATATTTTATACCTAATAGGTATTTATCATTTTTTAAATATACCACTTCTTTTTTTTTTTTTCAATTTTATTTGGTACTAAAATAGTTGAAGTTTTTGTATGTTTTTTAGCCTTTTTAGTAGAAAAAAATCTACGCTGATGTATAATTTTTTTTGTGTTTTGATGAAATTTGATTAAATGCTTTTTATTAATATTATTCGTCAATGCTGCTAATGTAGGTTGTGCAGTTACATCTAGTTCTTCTAAACTTGGAAAATAGTTTAACATTATATCAAATATGTTTCTAAATTTTTGTTTTTCACATTCTAAATTGTCTACTTTATTTATTACTTCTGTATTATTTAGTTGAGATACAATAGTTATAATCTCATTCTTTTATTATTGTCTTCCAAACTTGTGTTTTTTTTTCATAACCAGTAATAATTTTATTTTGTGATATTTCAGATAGACAAACCAAATGGATATATTTGCAAAAAAGCTATTTTATAGCACTATCTAGACATGACATGTAAAATAAAGAATACATGTTTTGCATTCATCACAAACAATTTGGTAATCACATGAGTTATTCAATTTATATATGGTGTACATCTCATCATGACCACTTGTCATCACATTCCAATAATCTTCTCCATCCTTAAGTACTAGTTGTTGACATTGTAAGACTAGTCTTGTGCCTATTTCTTAATTTTTTAATTTTAGAAGTAAATTTTCCTTTATGGAATACAATAAATCTATCTATAGATTTGACTCTAAGAAATATCAACTCGTTTAACTTTCTTAATTTCTAAATAAATATGTTTCAGAGTCCTATGCTTTTTTCAATATGCATATTAGTGTTTATTCTTGCATGAAGACGATGACAGTGAGCCCAAGATTCAACACATGTTCCATAATTATTAACAAAATAATTAGCAAAACCAGTAGTGTCATTATTAGCCGATAATTGATTTATAACTTCTTCTTTATATGTTTCACATTGTTTATCTTTAGATTTTATTTTAACTAATTTTTTCTTCAGGCAAGCATTGAAAAAACTTTAAGCCATATCCAACATAAATACATTGAGCCGCAATTGTCCTGTTAATAATTTTATTTTAGAATAAAATAATGTCAGTACTGCCTAATGAATATGATTACTAATCATAAAGGCGCATGGGAAACCATTTCTCATACTGTCAGGTACTAAGAATGTTGTTAAATTTAAGTGATAGGTTCATGAGTTGGAGTTCATATTATGAGTTTCATCTATACAAATTACATCATTGCCATATTTTTCTAATGTAGACTATTGATAATTATTTATTATAATTAACAAGAAATCATCTTTTTTTAAGTTAAGTAAGTTTAGATTAGCTTGTTTTTTTATAGTATATAAGGCTTAATTTGTCTTCATTGTTTTAAGTTTTGAAAGCAACTTCCAACACTTATTGCATCATTTGCATATAGTATAGTTTTATAATTTAGATTATAAGATGGTTAAATATTATGTAAATCTATTTTTGTTAAAAAATGTATTTTTTCTAATGAACTATTAGAAATATTATCATAAATTTAATCTAAAATTTGTTCAAATGGTATATGCTGTGACATCTTACTGGCTATATTATCTCGAACATCCTTATTTGATGGTAAATGCCCGAAATCATTTTCATGTATGATTAGCTACAAACTTCACTGTACACTTTTTACTTAATTTACATATAACATCAATGCCAGATGAACAATATCAATTCATTGCGTTTTTAAATGTCTCAGACCTGTACTTTTTGAAATATAATTTTCATTTTTGGGACATGTATAGTATATAAATGTTTTTATTATCATGATCATTATCAATATATCCACAATTTTTGATGTAATATGATTTGGTTTTATGTTCAATTTTATCTTTCATAAATTAAAATATTCAATATGTTTGAATTCAAGACATTCTATGGGATATATCAAATAAGGTTTAACAGTTTTAATTTATTAAATAGACAATTGCAAAATGATTTGTCACATTCTTTACAGAAGAACAAATATAATTCCTTTTTTTGGAAATTATTTTATTTTTGTCCATGCTATAATATCAATATCAGTTTGAGTGTGGTTTTTTTCAAATATGAGCGCTAAGATTTTTTAAGAATTTAAATGTATTTCGACACTCAGTGCATGTGACTGCATTTTCTAACATATTTGATAAAACCTAGTAAAATGTAAGTTGTGTTTTACTTATATACCCATTTTTACTGTAATATATTTTAATTAACTTTTAAATATTCAGTTCTATGGCTATCCAATATACACAGTTTAAATAAACGTTAAAGTTACTTAAATTCACTGAAGTGTAGAACTATAATACTGTGAATAATTCAGATATTTTTGTAATCCAACATCCATACATCAAATATCCATTGTTCATGGTAATATTTCTTTAATACACAATATCATATATAGGTACCTATTATATGAGTATCTTATGAGATCATATAATGCTATCTATAAAACCTTTATCAGGAAAATATTATTGGGTTGAGCAATACAGTTTTCCATTTATATGGGGGAGAGGAAACCTATTTATATAAAAATTGAAAATGAGATATTTACTGTTTTACAATATCAATTTCAAAATTTATATTATTCTTTAATTAAATGTATAAATTTTTGTTGAACAGCTACAATATATTTCATGATAAAAAAAAGACTATCAAATTGTATGCATGATAGGTCTAGAAAATACAAGATTAAATTTTAAATTTTTATTCTAAACTTGACTTAAAATATTTACTAAATAAATTGCTAAACATATTTAATTTATCATAATTCCAAAAATGTATCTATATTTAGAGATCATTTATTTATGTAATTAATAAAACTTTAAATATTAATAAATAATATATAAAATATAAATGCTGTGTATACACTTGACCATGGTTGCTCAAGGAACACTAGACCAGAAAAAAAGATAGGCATACTATTTCCACAATGGACCACTATTGTAGGTAAGAGTTGGGAAGGTAGGATGTAGAGGGAAATTTAATGTTTTTATGTATGTAATGATTAATCATTGCCAATTAAAAAATATTCTTAGCAGAGTTAAGTTATACATGTTTTAAAAGGCCTGCTTGGTATATATTAATATTACATATAGAACTAGCAAAATGATAATTGTCTATAAAAAGCTCAAATGCTTTACAAATTATACTAAAATATATAATATATAATAGTATAAGTTATTATTTATGTATAGGTACTAAGTTTTGTTAATTAATTGTTAAAATTAAAATTAAATTGAAAAAATATAAATTAGGAAATTGATAAGGGATTGCACATTTATTCAACTTGTATATTTCAATCATGGTTCTAATTGTCTTTGGCTAAAGGAACATAGTTGGGCATATATTATGATATTGACTATAGACACAGTGAAATATAAGTATATAGAATGAGAATCTTTCGAATCTACAATTCCAATAACTCACAACAACCAATCATTTCTTTCTTTTGCTATATTCCAAAAACTATAGATTAGCTTGTACTCTAATTTCCTTCACATGTTTGCCATTTTACACTTTCTAAAAAAAAGTTGTATAAGTACCTATCTATTGAGTTTTAAATTATTATTCAAACAAATATTTTATTTGACAAGATATTATAATATTTGTATAATATAATAATAATAATAATATTTATTTGTCAATAACAATAGTATATACATTATTTTTTACAAGGGAAAATGAACACATTGACAATTCCCGCAATAAGCATAGCTTGTGATAGAGGATAGTGAGTTCAAATCTATAATAATATATACATACATTAAAACTATAGCAAAATGTACATAAGAATTTATAAATAAATAAAAATTAATTAATATCTAGTAAACAAAAAAATAAAAAATAATCAAATTAACATATTATTAGAATCTAAGGATAGTATGTAATTAATTATTTGTTTTTTATTCAATTATATAATTGACTAAACATGATATTTTATTTCCTGCATACAATAGTTCCAACATAAACGACAGTTTTAAATTTAACTGAATTTAGATTCAATAGTTTTTTAGATCTGGTATTGTGTACATGTTGTATAGTAAAGCTGCTGATGTCCATTTTTATAAACTGTAGAATATTTTTAAAATAAAGTACATTATTTTTTAGAACATCAAAATCATTATATTATTGGACAATTGAGCAGTTAATCTTTATTAAGTATAATTTTGATTAAAGTATTTACCACAACTTCTAATTTATGCAAATTAATTTTGTTAGTTCCACCCCATACAACAATTTCATATGAAAGAATGAATTGTGTTAATCAAAAGTACACCATTTAAGATTGTTAATATTTAAAATATACTTCAATGATATAAATTTAAAAAACCAAACATCTAATAAATAAGGAAATGTAATCAAAATGATTTTTCCATTTCAAATGTTCACCAATAAAAATTTCTAAATATTTTATACTAGCTGTTTTTTGTACAGTCATACAACTGTTGTGGTTAGTAGATTGGGTTTACTAAAATGGATCATGTTTATTTCATCAATATTTGAAGTTTATGAATGAAATGAATTTTGATTTTTGAATATTTAACATTAATCCTAAATTGTCCAACCAAAGTTTAACTTTTTTAACACATGGAACTGAATTTTTATATACATCCAAAGGATTATTTTCATCAACTAACAGAACCGACTGTCAGCAAAACAAACTGTTTTACAATTAATATCTATATTTAATAAGCTATTTATGTAAATTATAAATAATAAAGGTCCTAAGAGTTCCTTGTGGTATACAAAAATTAACTCTGACTGTTTAGCTATGAATATTTTCTAATGTTGTGTTTTGAAACTTTGAATCTAAGTATGACCTAAAAAGACAATGAGCCGTTCCTTTTATACCACAAGATTTTTTTTAATAAAATTATATGATTAACTGAACCAAATACCTTTTTAGTATCAGAAAATATACCAATTACTCTTTTATTACAATCTAAGTACCTACGTATGTGATCTGTAACAGCAACTAAAGCATCAGTTGTTGAATTATTTTTCATAAAACCAAACTGATTTATAGTAAAAAATTGATTAGTATTTAAAAATTGTAAAACTAACCTTAATAAATTTTTCAATAAATTTAGATATTAACAGTGTTAAAGAAATAAGTCAATAATTATTGCGATCTTTTTTATCACCTCCCTTAGAGGTGTTAATAGAGGAATTAATATTGCTTTTTTGAAAAGTGTAGAATATTCTGAAGATATAGCTAAATTAAAAATAATATTTAAGGGCACAACAATCTGAGAAGCAGTTTTTTAGAATTTCGTTTAAAATACTAGAGTAATCAACATTACAATATTTATCAATGTTTATCAATAGTTACAAAAGGTTTCTGTAATTATTGCAAAATGAATTAAAATCACGTTCAAAAGAACATTTCTTTTTAATTAGATGTAACTTCTCTCTTTGCCCAATTACTATAAGACCATTTGTTATCCAATTTTTTAATTTTTTTAATTTAGAATTTTTACCAATATGTTTAGTGTGTGTAGGATATTCAATCACGTCCTTCATATAACTAGATTGACTATACTGTCTATAGAGGTTACCCTCAAAATATCATTCTTACAGGTTGTACTAATTAACATATTAATATGTTCAAAATTAACACGCTTTATCACAAGGTCCGATTTGTTTTGTGAATTAGGTATATTATAATCTTTTTCAAAGATAACAATAGTCATAATTAGAGCGAAATGGTCAGAAATATTACAGTTTAAAACATATGAATTAATTAAACCAACATCAACAGCTTTTAGTAAAAAATGATCAATGCATGAATTTGATTCGTTATGTACTCTAGTAGATATATTAATACACAAATAAAAGCCAAATTCATTCAAATAATTTAAGTAGTTAGATACAGATTAGTTGCTAGAAAAAAGGTCAATATTTAAGTCATCTCCAAAAATATGAAAATTATTATTTGAAATTGCATTAAGATATTCATACAAACTATTTAAAAATAGACTAACATCATTATTAGATCTGTACACACCAGTTACAATATAATTAATTGAATTAAACGTGAAAGATATTTCAAGTGAGTTGCAGCTATTAATAACAGAAGTATTTACATTTAGGATCTTAAATTTGGTATTCATAAAAATACAAACAAAATCAGCTTTATTTAAATTATTATAAGTACCAAAAAATTATAATCATTAATTACAAAACTATTGTCAATCAACCAAATTTCATTTAAGATAATAACATCAAAATTGTTATCAATAGTACTTGATAAAACAATAAGTTCATAAAAATGACATTTTAAGCTCCTAATATTTAGCGTAAAAATAAAAAATGCAGCATTTTAAAGTAAATATAATAAGTATAATAACTATAAAATTATAATACAATAATCGAGTTCGAGAACACAGTAAATTTTTGCACATATTTTTTGTAAAAAAAAACTTTTCTAATTTCCATACGTGATTTTAACATTTTTATTTTGCCCTGAGGTTCACCCCTAATCGATTTTTTTTCCCTGTACATTACCTATCCGACGCGGTTTTGCACAACAAATTGAGGGTTATTTTCGATTAAACAGTCCAAGCGAACGCAACGATCGAGTGACCCCGCTAGATCTCTTAAGTGCACCCAAAAGCCAAAATGCATGTTTTCAAAAAAAAAAAAAAATTGAAAAACAAGGTATCCGGTAAAATAAACTTATATTACTGTGGTGATAAATAATGATAAACTTACGATAATAAAGAAACTGTATCAATAGTTAGCCGTGATAACCTACTCTAAAAATGACTCGCGTTGCCAGCTGTAAGCAGACTCGCGATTCTTTCATCAATTTATTTGTAAAACGGATGTTATCACTTATCATAGTACAGATACGATTGTATCAACACTGTGATTGGAACTATTTACCATTTGGTATTGTGGCGCTGCCTTCTCCACAGTAAAAATTTCCCAACAAAACAAGAGCGTCTCTGTGCTGATTGCATTGAACTCTATATTGAACTCATATGTTATCATACAGAGTTCAATAGTTGTTTGATTATGTACACTACAAAATGTATATCTAATTCTTTTTTATAGTACAGCACTCGATAAGGATTGCAGTATTACACATTTTAGCGAAGTATTATAATGCTATTTGCTATTTACTATTTACCGATATTGTTTTATAAATCAATATAATTTGTATATTTATATAAATTAATAATTATACATACCATGTACGGAAATCTATTGAAGTAAGTTTAGTTACAACTTGTTTTGATTTAAATTTGTAGGTATTGACGTAACATAACATTAATGGAAAGTAAATTATAGGTTTATTTCAATATCTATACACAATTATAATCATATTAGCACAATGAAAATTGATTATCCTTTATTCCGGTATTTGTTTCTGTAATTAAGATTAAATAATTTTATCTGCCTATTTGTTATTAAAGTCACAAATTTTACTTATATAAGAGACCAATAAGACCTCATCAATATTTTCGCAAGATATTGCAAATCAATTTGAAAGTTATCTATCTAGGTTATTAGATAATTTTCATTATAATAGTATATCAATGTCAAAATTTCATTTGTTCTAATTTAATTTGGCCGGCATTAAACATGACTAATGTTCCAAATGTTATAAAATACTTATGTAGTTATAAAAGTGTTTGCAAGAAGTACGTAAATAGCACTTTCTTAACTTTAAAAATATAATTTAATATTTTACTGGTTCACTTAAGTATTTTAAACTGATAATAAATATCTAGATACTTAAAAGTTAAAAATTAAAGTGTTTGGAAATGCATTGTAATTCATAATTTTTATATATATAATACAATTTTTCTATTTGTATTTTTATGACTTAGATAGGTACCTATATTTTAAAGATTAAGCCTACTCATTAGTCTAACTTAATGCACTTAATCAAAAATTGCCATGTAAAAAGAAGTATTAAATTTGTTTTATTTTTCTGTTATAGGATTGTTAAAAAAGACAAAATTGTCTTGTTTCAAAATAAACCAAATGATATTACAGTTCAACATATTCCCAACATTGATCATGTTGAACCTTCCATAGAGTATATATGTCCAATATCTGAGTAAGTAACCGGTTTTTATTCATTTTTTCTATAAAAAAACGGGTATATTTAGGTACATTAGTGTCACCAATTTGAATAAAGAAACCTAAATAATGTAAATTAGGTAATAACGTAAATGCCTAGCCAATATCTAAAATGCCTAACATTAATAGACATTATCTTCAATGCTTAGGCAATAAAATAAAAATTAGTTCAACATTTTTATTAATATTGTCTGAAACATCCCAGCATTATCATTGCTTAGGAAATATTTATGTCTGCCGGTAACATATATATTTATATATATATATATATATATGTATCTTTTTCCTACTACTTTTAGGCATTTCTAGTAGCTTCCTCAGGACTAAATGAACTCAAACTCAGGAATTTGAGTTGTTTTGTAAGTGAATTGATAAAAGTTGGGTGGAAATTTAAGATAAATTAAAGAATATTGTTTGGGTACATAGAACATAGTGTTTTTTAGCTACGTACACTCATATAGAAGAATACATTTTGTATAATATGAATGGTGTCAGGATCAAGTTTGTACCTTTTGGAAATATCAACTTTCAACTCTCACCCCTACCATTTATATAATCAAATTTTACTTTTTTGTTTTTGATGTTTTATAGTGTAAGAGGTATTCTATTATTAAAGTATTTAGTTATTTATTATTTTGCAAAGAATATTTTTATTGTAGAAAAAAGTAGGGGAAAATTCTACTCTAAGATCTTCTGCGTGATTATTTTATACATTATTTATGTTGTTATTATTAGTTTATAAATTAATTATAGTTATTTTATAGGTTATTAGACTAGAGTTTTTATTTTAACATTAATTCAATAGTTTGAAAGAAACTACTTATTATTTTTATAAAATAAATCAATGCCACATGTTAAAATTTAACTTGATTTGTATTTATTATTTGCAGTAACAGAATTTCTGTAAAAGAAGATAATATTAATGCTTTTAACCAAGAACCAATTATCATCACAGTTAACCCCCAATCCCCAGAACAAAATGGATGTTTTACAAACAAGGATTACCTATTGCCTACTACTACAGAGTAAGTTGATTAGATAGCATTTGTTTTTATTATTTAAATTCATATTAATATCTCTATTAGCCAGTATTGGTTAATCTATGTATATATATGTATAAATGTTAAGTGTTTGTTATTTTTAACTAAAAAAAATATTAAAAAATAATACGTAATATTCATGACATTATACCTTTTCTTACAAATTTTACATAATATTTTATTAATATTTAACTATTATAGTCAGTAATTATAAAACCTATAGTTTAAAATTGATTGGTAACTGGCTGGGCTTACATTGCTGGTAACATAGTATAAAATTGTCTTTACCATTGCCTTCATCTCAACTATTTGAGAGGATTAACCGGCATAAAAAAAATTGCTAACAATGATATTATATTATTGTTAAGAACTGTAAATATGGAAGTTTAAAAATGTATTTTGCTATTAAACAATAAATAGATAACACCTGTTTCAAACAAGTTGAGAAACAGTTGATATACATATATTAAGAATTTTATTATTCTTATGTAAGTATATCTTAGTATATTGGGTAGTGTTAGTAGAGTCTACAAAAAATTTGTCCAGTGGTATCAAATGATTTTATCATAGGGAAAATAAAGATAATTGTTTGACAACTATTATTAAATACTTTTGTATTACTAAATATTTTTTTATGTATATATATATATATATTAAGTATATCTTATTATAAATACTAAAGGGAAATAAGATAATGGAAAATATGTATTTAAAAATCTAAAATCGAACCTATGTCTTATATTAATATTATATGTAATTTTATTTTATTCAAATAATTTAGGTCATAGTTATTTCTATTAATCTATAAAAATAATGGGTAAATATTAAATGTAGATGTAGATGTCCTTAGGCTTCCACATGTGAGTTTTCTCAGTATTGGATTAGTAATCTATAAAAATATATTGATCTAAAATTTTGATCAATATTTAGATTCTAAATAGTAATCTCTAATGAGTTTGATTTGTTTTAGTTATAATACTAAGACAGAACATTATGAATACAAAAATGGAATAGATAATGTCACACTTCAACTTATACCACCTATGGAACAATATCAATTATTTTCAAATGCAAATGATTCTTTTTCAATTGGACAGTAAGTATAATATAATGTATACAATAAATCATAAAGTTTACCTTATGATGACTTTTTTTTTTTTTTGTGGAAACCTATTACACAATCATTTATAATAAATATTTTCTTTATTTTCTATTCATTTTATCGTTAAAAAATATAATAATAAAATACATTTCCAATCATTTTTATTTTAATATTTAGTTTAATTGTGTAGAAATATGAACATTTATTGTGTTTTTGTAAGAATTTATTTTTCCTTGCTCTGCTCATTTAAAATGACATAATATTAATTTTTCTTCATTTATTATTTATTTATATATGTACATAATGCAATAAACTTCAAATTACACACTGAATTGACTGAAAATAAATGTTTTACTTTTATTGGAACATATAAATTGTTAATTATCATTTTATATATTTTTTGACATTTTCATAAAAAAAAAAAAATATATTAATTTTACTAAATGTACAATTCAAATTTCAGAATTCCAAAAAAGCCAAAGAGAATATCTTCAGATGTTAAAAAGTACCTATGCTATATGTGCTCAAAAGCATTTTCTCGAAGCAATCATCTTACAGACCATATAAGAACTCACACTGGTGAAAAGCTTTATTCCTGTGGAGTGTGTTTTAAAAAGTTTTTCAGAAATAATCATTTAACAACACACATGAGAACTCATACAGGGGAAAAACCATTTTCATGTAACATGTGTCCTAAAGCATATAAAGGAAGAAGTAGTTTAATGTACCACATGAAAACTCATGGGTAAAAAGACTAATCAATTTAGTTAAATCGTTTAATGTGATCATTATTTTTTTTATAAAACATGAAAATACTGTAAATGTTCTACCTCGTATTAATTTAAATAATTATTAATATTATGTTTGATGTTGATTTTATTTTATTTAAATTTATTTATTGCAACATACTGTTTGATAAATAGTATATTGTATAAATATTAAAATCTAAATAGAAATTTTTAGTATTATAATAATGTTACTTTTTTTCTAGTTTGCTGCAAAAATATGACTTATTACATAATGTTTTTTATTGAAGATTTACCATGCTTGATTTTAATAACCTTTGCTCAAAAATATTATTTCATGATTTTTTTTTTGTTTTATAAATAATTTAAAAGCCTTGTACCAAAATGCAACAAGAACAGTGTTTTTAATTTGTAATTTAACTTATTTATACACAGCATATTTGTGTTTTATTGTGTATACTATTATGTTTTCGCTAAGTAAATTTTTTGTAGTAAATTTTTGTATGAACACTTCCTTCATTTACCATGGTTTACATCCAATTCCATTTTTGTAGATCTAAAGTTCCAAATTCCAAAATAAAAATGATCTTATGTATCTTTTCAAAGCCTCAGATTTATTTAAAAATATGTATATATTTTATTCAATCATATAATATGAATTTAATGTGATTTTTTTTTTTCATTTAACCAGTTTAAGAAATTTTAATGTATATTCACTTACCTACTTAAGTTAATGTGTGTCTGTGTGAAGTAAAAACAATAGAAACTATATATTGTTTCTGCTAGATAGGAAAGAAACATTTCAGTTTATAATATAATTAGCTCAATAAGAAGTGTTATGATTGTTTCGTATGCTTTATTTTAATAAATTGAAAAATATAAACTGCAGGCTTCACAATTTATGGACATGACACTTTAAATAGTTCTATTTATCATAAATTAGGTACCAACTATTCTTAGGATATAAACTTAATTCTTTTAAATGCCATTGTAGTTATATTTTGCTTTTAGATCTGGGCTTCTTATTTTTATCAGAATTTGTTAAGTTTGTTTTAAAAAAATAAACTTAACTGAACAAAAATGTACCTATTATTATATATTATTTAATAATAATATTTTGAAAGGGATAATTTATCATTTCAGGAAAATCATTCTCTTTAAAAAAAATTCTCGTTCACTAACACAATTAATAAGAAAAAGTTATTTTATGGGATCATTTTATTTGATACAAATAAAGTAAAACAAAACAATTTTTCCATAGGTAGCTATCAAGATTTTTTCAATATCCTGAAGTTAGAGTGGATATACATTTTGTTTATAAAAACCCCCACAATAAAGTCACATATTAATGAATAATCAATTTGTTGAAAGTAATAGCATTACTATAAAAGAACACAAATTCACCGTTCCATATATTTTTTTTAAATACAAAAGCATGCCATTACTCAGTGATATACCAACAGTGCACAATGAGGCTGATTGTATCCAGAGAAAATTGTAGAAAACTATGGCATGCCAAAATAATTTTTGAGGATTGTGCAATAACAATATATTACAATAAATTGTATCGAAAATATATTTTTAATATTTACTCACAATATTTGTATTTTGTATTGTTTTTGTTTCAATAAATTCATCTTGGTACTTTTATTCATTTTTCTGTATCCATATGACAGGCTTTTGTTATTTTATATAAAACAAGTTAACATAAAATAAATAAATAATTAGTAATTTGTTTATTTTGAATTTAGAGATCTTTAATATGTATACATTCGATTAACCAAGTATGTATTTATCACAGATTAATGTTAATGAAATACACAAATATATTTATCTTTTGTTTCATAATTAATTGAATAAATATTGCAATATTATGTGCAATTCAATATTTTGATAAAATGTAAATTAAATTCCACAAAGATCCTCTAATTTTATTTTATTAGTAAACAAATTGAATGGGTATATTTTATAGAATATTATTGTATTATATAGTTAATTGTTTTCTATATAAATTATTAGTGGATGATGTTTTTTTATATATAACTTGAATATATTTACTATAAATATGAATAGTAATTTTTATTGCAATTATTTTATTGTTTTAAGTTAGGAAAGCCCACACTGAGAGAATGCATATTTTTGGGTGTCTAAATGTACCTACTTTAAACATTAAACTATAATTCTAGAATATGTAAATTTTAAAGAATCTGGAAACTTAGTACATTATGATTATGTTTATAACCCAAAATAAATTAAATATTTTGGTTAGTAAATAGTTAACAGACAATTCTTAGGTAAATTCTAAAGTTCTTATTTATATTCTGGTAGGTACCTACTTATTTTTTTTAAATATTTGATAGCATGAATTTATAAATATTTATATTTAAAATAATATTATCTTTTACTTAATAATAACATTATAAAAATTTTATAAATTTATACTTACATAATTAAGTATGTTAAGAATATAATTATAAATATTTTAAATAATATGGATTTCTTTATCAATAAAATCAACAAATATGCAGTAGTTATTATCCAAATACAGACACAATAGAGGTAACTGAGATATATTGTTCTAATTTCTAAACTTATGTTTAGAAACCTAAACCTGAAAAAAAGGTAGCTTAGTTATGGTCTAAAATATATGAAAAGATAAAACATGAATGGCTAGAAACCTAAAACTTTTAAATTAAATAATACTGATTGAACTTTGTCATTTTTTAATAAAATAATAGTTTTCACAATACTTAAAATGCATTGCAATATGGACATGGATTTCAATGTCCTAAAAATACAAATATGTTTTAATAATATTAAACATTGTTTTTAATTGGATTTGATCAAAATTTAAAAAACTGTTATCAGTAAAAAATTGTTATTCATCAGGACAGTCTTAAAACAACACAATGAATACCTAGTTAAATTAATTGTTGACTCTTAAATTTAATTACAGCAGCGTTTTGATGTGTCACGAACTATTCAGTTTGCATTTCCAAAATTAAATAAACTTAAATATCTATACCTAAAAAAATACCTCACCAAATACTTATCAGTTATCACAAGGGTTCAGACTTGATGCACTTAAAAACATCAAGTCTTGAAAAAAAGCATGCCAAGCAAATATTATTAGACGAAATCATAATATTTAAATGTCCCGCCTAAAGCCTAAATTACTAAATACAATTTTTTAACACTACACAAATTATTATTAAAAATGTATTTTGTTTAAATAAAATTGTATGTATTATAAAAAAAATAATTTTGGGTAAATAATTTATGTAGCGTTAGAAATGTGTATTTAATAAGCTAAAGCCGTTAGAGGGTGGGAATTTAGACCCATCTACCATTTGATGTAATAATAATTGTTTGAAGTGCTTTTTTGATGTTTTTAAGAAATTATTTGTAAATTTAAAGTGAAATAAATCCTGAGCCCTAGCAATAACCCTCTAAAAATGTCTCATTTATAGCTTTTCTTCTAAATAAACTCCAGACATTTTATCCAGGCATCTGAAAAGAAAAAGGTGAAGGTACTGTAGTATTACTTTTTTCTTAAAAAACTTTCCTTCTCTATTATTCGTTGGCTGCCTTCTCAAATATCTTCTAAATTAATAATTCCAAATATCACAACTATATAGGCTATCTTATAAAGATATACCCCTTAAATATCTCTGGAGATATAAAGGGTATATCTTCATAGAAGAACTGATCCCTGAGGTTTTGTGGTTGACGCCTACTGCTGCTGGGCACTAGTTGCGGGCAGTCATGGTCCCAGAAATTAAAATCACAAAAATAAAGTAAAATTCAAAGATAATTAAGTAGGTATTCAATCACATGACTTTCGTATACTATGGATTACTACCCATATTGTTTCAATACTTATTTGTTTTTTATTTGCTCCTAAAGAATCTATTTACCTATATATATATATATATATATATTTATCTTATAAAACCCTTCATAATATGTAATATTATGGTCTAAACATAATTTTATCGAGAATCTATTTTCCTATATATGCAAGGTAATCCATTAAAATAGGTACACTCATTATCTCGGAAAGTATTAACTTTTTCAAAATTTGTCTATAATTTACATCTATAATCAGCTCTATAATTTACGTCTATAATCAGCTCTATAATTTTACATTTCTGCTATTTTTTGTCACCCTTATTTTTGAAGGTAAAATTTACCTGTGATTGATTAACACCGTATACAAAAATTCAGAGTTGATGGAAATCATAAATTTCACAATCAAAATTGATTTAAACTAATAGTCTAACTATGTATAGAATTTTTAATATAGGTTGCCAATTGAAATTCAAAAATAGGCAGACGTTTTATCTAAAAAATAATGACGATTAATATTTTTGAGCCCTTATTTCTTAAATTTTCAAAAAAATAAAAATTCTGAAAAAATCAATACTTTCTGAGATAATGAGTGTTTTCAGTTGAGAATCGCCCAGTATAAATATTAGGATGTTTTGATTTTTAACTTTTTATTTTTCTAATAAATAATGGAAATTGCTTCCTTGTGGTCTCAAACTTAATTTAAAAAACGTTAGAACTTGATCATTGCATATTTGTCCACTGCGATACAGTCAGTAACAACAGTCATGTTTTTCTAGTTATCCAGTAATATATCACTGAAATTTTTAAAAATTAATCTGTTTTGAATTTTATTTGAATGTTCTTCAGTTGAGATCAATGACCATGTCCATTGGTGGTCGTAAAACTTAGATTGGACACTCTAGAAAATATCGAAATCAAAATACAGTTTACACAATCAGATATGATGGTGTGAGGCAACCTATGGAAAATAAAATTTCAAAGAATTGTTATCGGTCATCAAAATATTTTGTCAACATTTTCAAAGAATTAACAAAATAATAGTAATAGGTAAATAATAAAATAATTATGACAATGAAAAATGTATTGTTTGATCTAAAAACAACAGTGGACAACATTAGTTATTTGTGTCTTCTGGTTGTTGTGTTCACTTGTCTGACCGAAGCACAGATATCTATATCATATGTTAAAATATCTAATTAGAACAGATATCTGAGGCCCGACCTTCCAAAGTGACAATCAGAATAAAAGTTTTTCTCCGTTCACCAACTCACTGGCATTTTTTGAAATTTCCATTGATTATTATAATGTTTTTGACCTAAATTATTTAAAAAAAAAAAAAGGTAAATTAACAGACCATATATATATACATAAATAATAAAACAGTTGAGTAAGTTTTAAAATTAAAAACTTCAATAAATAGTAACTATCTTATGAAAACTGTTTTCATTCAGTAATCGAGTAGATAGGTACTTTAAAGTTTAGAGTTATAAAACGATTAGTGAGGGGTAACCATACCTCATCTCGAGATATAATACCAGTAGGTAGATTACTTCGTTGATTTCTGTACAAGACGGTGGGAAGCAAAACGTTCTCTAACCCAACCGGGCTTAACAATCACGTTCATTTAGACTTGGCGATAAAACTTCAAGACAGATGTCGATATTAAGATCTAATATACAAAATCAACCACTTCATTCCATATTTCCATTACAAACTCTGAAAATCCGAAAAATCGTTATCAGTAAAGATTGTTATCATCCGATTTTGTAATTATTTGCAAATAATAAAATAATAATGATTGATAATAAAATAACTACAACAATTAAAATGTACTGTGTAAATACAACGGTAAACAATATCGCTATGTTCACAGGTCTGATCGAACCACAGATAGGTATCAAATATCTAATTAGGTACCTGTTTGTTGAACTTCCGAAGTGACGATTCAAATAGAAAAGCTTTCCTTCGATGACCACCTCACCTCCACCACGGTTAAAATGACCGCCGACGGGTTGGGTGTAAGTTTGAGAGTCTTGTCGTGACTTCGTTCGTTGCCGCAGCACTCCCGGGGCTCTGCTGTATACGTACGTAAAATCAATGATTTAACATAGTTGCCAGCTTTCGCATTTAGGTCATTCCACAGATTCTCTGAGCGCTGCTGTCTTTGGTGTCTTGCGCGGTCCGTTCGTATGTTATATTATACCTATACATAATATTTCCCTTGGGCCACGCCTTGACTCACCCAGCTCGTTTGTACAGAGTAGAATAACGTCGCGCAGTCGCTGCACTTCGTTATCGAGAATATTTATTTTTTGCTGCTGGGTGCTGCCTTATTCACTTTACTAAGGTCTTTTATCCATCGATCTTCGTCGTATATGTACCCCCGTATCACTGTGTAAAGAATAATTCGTTATAATATACTTTGCGCGAACTGTAGTTGGTCATTTCACGCGAACAGCGTACCTAAGTAAAGTGCTACCACAGGATGCAGCAACCGAGCAGGAAGCCATTGGAAAGCATTTTATACCTTCAGACCGGCCTGTCCGTGGCTGTACAACGCGAGACAATAAAGGTAAGTCACCATCATTATCTAGTTAGTATTTCAATTTTTGAATATGTACAGGCTCATTGTCATTTATATAATTATTCCATCTGACCACGGTGGTGTATCATTAGCGGTCAAGTGATTTTTGTTATGCGGGGAGGGGAGGAGGGATAATGCTGATTTTGTTAACAATTATTATAACTTATATTCTTATAATTTTTTTATAAATCTGTGTGTAACATAATAATATGCTTATATGTATATTAGATATAATCAATGTAAAAAAAAAAGGTGATTTGGGGGAGTGATATCCCTCGCATGTCCCCTCCCTCTCTTTTAGCCCGTCACTGGTGTATACCCATATGATACTTGAAGAGAAGCCCCACCCAGGATCAATATGCGCGAGAATTTGCGTCATTCTATCGCACGCCCCAGATATTTAGGTAGTTCTTAGTGTTTTCACACTATACAATTTCATTTATCAATGATTATTTTTTTATCCAAACCAAAAAATCCGAGAAATTATCTGATTCTGCTGATGGGTTTGTCGCTGTTATAGGCGGAAGTTGGAGAGGAAGTATAATTATACATAAAGATTAATTTAATTTATGTTTGTACACTGTACACTACAATAAATCACTGCCAACAATAAACGATTCTGAGCGAGTTCAGTCAAACACAGAGTTAGAGAGATATTCTGAAACTGATTTTTACAATTTACATCAACATTTTATCTTTGAACACTTTGAACTGAAACTGAAAAATCACATAACACTCTAAAATTACATCACTTATGTTACGCATGTAACAACTTATACCAACATACAATTTATTTTAATGCCCTATTCAAGTAAAATGGCCTCTACCTATATACCCAGTAAAAATCTCAAATTTTCATTTTCACAAATTAACAACAATATTAATTATTATTAATTTACTGTATTTTATAACTTATTAATATATTATTATGGAAATTGAAAATTTATTCCTCCCAAAAAAAAATTCCATATGCTGACAATCCGTCCTTGGTATTTATTTTTTTTCAACACGTTTTGAAATAATTTATGAAACATATAAGTAACAGAAAAAAAAAAATATCTTTTTGTCATAGTTTTAGTATCAACTTTTAAAAGATGAAATTTTCAATTATTTTTATAGTTTAAGTATTAATATTAAATATTGATTTTTTAATTATAATTTTATTTTTCAATTTTTTTAATTATTTTGACTAAAAGATATTTTAATATTATTATTTAAACTATCTATACTATTATATTGCATTTTTTAAATTTCAAAAATATAAATTTTTTAGGTCAGTATTACAATATTTTAGTGATAAGTGATTAGAAAAATGTAAGGAAAAAATAAATCTTATAAAAATATGCTTTAAAAAAATTTACTGGGGACAAATTATCCATATATGACATTTTTACATGGGGACTAATTGTCCTAGATCCCATTATTATATATTATTATTTATAATACTAAAAACAAAATTAAACAAATAATTTCATAGTATTAATTTTATAAAATATATATATATATATTTTTGTAAAATTTAATTTATAATAATAATAACAATACAAATGTTTTTAATTGATTTTATTGAAGCAAATTTATCCATGCTATTATTAATACTTAAGTATTAAGAGTTAAAAAAAAAAAAAAAAAAAATTAAACAGAAAAATACAAAAATCACACTAAAATAATACATCCAATACTTGCATTCTTAAAGTTACATTCAGGATCTATAAGAGCTTAATAAGTAATTATAGGTGATGTTGTATATTGATTTAAAATTTATTTTGTTAACAAAATAATATATATACTTAGTACCAACTATTATTGATTAAATTTATTATAAGTACTTAATTTTATGGTAGATGTATAAAACAAATTAATAAAATACATTTTTTGTTACAGGAGATAGTTTATCCTTCAAATCGTATGTATGAACCTTCAATTTTGAGTGATCCAGCTTCTAAGATTAGAATTCGATGGGATTTAACCATTTTGGGAAACCGCTTAAAAACATTTAGAAAAGGCTGGAAAATAGACTTTATTTCATCAGCTGAAATGGCTAATGCAGGTTTTTACTATACTGGAACACAAGATCTCGTGAAATGTGTGTACTGTCCAAAAGCTTTTCAATATTGGAAACCAGGCGATATTCCTCAAGTTTTGCATAAACGTGAATCTCCAGATTGCCCATTTTTCAAAGATAGCCAAGGTACATAATTATAACATATATATATACTATATTTATATATCAGTGGTGTTTTTTAAGGAAGGGATGTGGGTTATAAACTATACCTCAAAGAGGTTTTTAGAATCAGTAGCGCAACCAGAATATTTTTAAGACCCCTTTCTCCTCCTCTTTGGAAGGGCTTCCAGAGTTCTTTAAAGAGTAGCTCTTTCACTGAAAATTGATGTTTACAGGTTTTTAATCACTTAATAAAATATTAAAAAATAAATATAAATGATTTGACAAAGGTGGAAATCAAAAAATAGAATTATTTTAACATTATTAGTATGAAAAATTGAAACTAAAAAAAAAGAGCTGATACTGAGGACAGGTGCAGCTACTGTAGTAGGTGGGAAGTGTTGTATGTGGGTAGTTGGAAAAGTAGGATACATAAAATTATTTAATTTATATCTACACAGAGATAATTCATTAACCATTAATAAATCATTGATAATGAAAAACTCAGTCAGATATTTTTTGAAATGTCATAATTTTAAAAATTTCCGTCAAAATTTGATCTTAAAACAATTATGAAAAAAAAAACTAATGCATTAAACTCAAATTTGTCTTTTAGACCAATATGTAAAACTTATAATGTACATTATATTAAATTTTCAAGTATGTGTCTTATGTCATTTAATTTTAATAACAGATGCCTACAAAATATATGTACACATAAAACACAAAAAATATCAAATATCTTAAATAGCTAGAATATTTTGAAAATTTTACCACTTCTACAAAAGGTCAATATAAGTATTTAGTGATAACAATAAGTTTCTACAATAATTTTTAATCGAATAACAACAAAGAAATATTTCTTATGGTTTTTCATAATAAAATTGATCAGCTATAGATTGTGGTTTAAATTCTACTTCCGTGTAGGGGGGGATTTTGAAACATATCACTAATCTCTAGTGACTAGTAAGAGTCAAGAAATGTATTATTATTATTATTATTGTTATTGTTGTTATAATTATTATTTATACATAATTAGTACTACAATAGTATTTATTTTTTCTATTTAATAAAATAGACATCATAGTAAAATTAATAGATACCTCTACAGGCTCTGAATCTAATGCATCCACCATCTTTGATATTAAATAAAACCCATTTTTGTATAAAAATTATTTTTCTATTATTATTATTATTGTTAAGAAAAAAGGTTTTGCCTTGAAATCCGAACCCTATTTATTAGTTGGTTCAATTAATATGAGTAATGAAAGTATTTTAATTTTGTACATTATTAATTTAGCTACAAATTTAATATAATAATTGAAATTTCACAGTTTTAGGAAGAAATATTTAGCTCGTAGGAGTGGTAGCTGTCCCATCTGCCCCGCGTGCGCATACCTATGATGGGGAGGGAGAGTGAAATAATTTAATTTAATATTAATGACATACTTTGAACAATTGGTGGACCACTGTTGTAGATATGAAGTTGGGAGAAGTTAAAAAGGTATATGACATAGAGGGAAATTTAATATATATCTGTAATCAAAATTTAATAATTGCTAACGAAAAAGGATTCTGAGTGGAGTTCTGTTAATAATATTGTTTTTTCAACAATATATGTTATATTATAGTAAAATAAATATACAATGAACACAATGAATTACATAATAAACACATTGTTTCGTGTAATTAGTAAACATATTTTCATATTATACTATTTTATATTTTAAATTAATCTATAATAGTCACTATGAATATTTGTTCTACATAATTTTTACTAAAGCAATTTTCGTCAAAACAATTTTACCGAAATGTAAGACTTTCTGTTTAATTTTTAAGCATTTCGGTTTTGTCTTAACAGTTTTACTCACATACCAAATAAAAATTACTCATAAAATTAAAGTGTCGATTAATAGCTTAACAGCGTGAAAATAGGCAAACATAAGTTTTTTGCCCAAATTTCAGGTCTCTATGATTATTTAAACTAAACAAATAACACCGTTGAAAATAATAAGAAGTATTATTACATATCGGGGGAAGATTGCTGGTAAAAAAATGTTGTCATAGTTTTTAAAAAAAAAATAAATAATAATAATAAATATCTTTGTAAAATCAATACATTCTTTGCTACGCTCAAAATCTAAAAAATTATATCAAATAATATATTGGTTATATCTATTATATCTACCAATGATTTTGCCAAATGCCAATATAAGGGGGGGAGGGTGTGTTCGCCCCATCACCCCACCTCAGGAACGCACCTGCAACTGCTGTAGTGATAAGAAACAATTTTCATGAAAAATGTAACTTATTATAAAATAGTTAATAATAGAATATCAAATTGTTAATGGGTTACGTAAAGAAAATTTTAAGAAAAATATTGAAAATAAATGTCCTAGAATAATGAAGACTGGTGCAGTCGTTGTTATAAGTAATTTAATGTATATCTGTAAGTAATGATAAACCATTGCTGACGAAAAAATGATTCTGAGCGCAGGTGAGTTGATAGCATCACTATGCTTTGTCAACAATGTATATGTCATATTATAGTAAAATAATTAAATAGGCATTATTTATTTGTTTTTTATTGTACTGATTTTACCTTTTTTCCCGCGTTTTTCCCGGTTTTTCTCATTTTTCTGGGAAAACTTGAAGAGAATATCGAAACATGGCCTCCCTATAGTATCTCTCCAGTCAGATAGCCTTTTAAAAAAGTGTAAAAAGTAAAAAAATTGCTGGTAAAAAAATTGACTACAGAAAAAAAATCTTAATTTTTTACTAATATATGTAGTACATTTTCCCGTTTTTCACGAATTTTTCAACTCATTGGGAAAACTCCTGGGGAAATAGAAATATGAACTCCTTAAAGTACCTCTCCAATCAGATTTCCTTTTAGAAAAATTGCTATCATTTTAAATCGGGTCAAAATTAGTGGTAGAAAAGTTTTACGCAGAAAAAAAAAAATCACATTATTAATATTTTTTTATTAATACCTACCATTAAGTACATTTTCTGTTTTACCGACATTTTATCACAGTTTTTCTCAGATATTATGAAAACCGCTTGAAAAATCAAAAAATGACTTCTCTAAATTATCATGGAGATAAAATTTTCTTTCAGAAAATAAGTTACACTTGATACATCAGAGCAAGATTTCTGGTAGAAAAGTTTGTACAACAAATCGATGGGTAAAGTCCAAGGGGGTGATAGCTTGGGTTTCTAAATACACCCAAAATGCATTTGTTTTTTCCTTGTTTAGGTAAAAAGGGGAAAAAACCGAAAACATTTTTTTGTCACACTGGTTTGAATTCTGAACCCCTAGGATGATAATAAACGTAAATAACCATTAGATCACAACAAATATTCTTTATGAAGGACAATATAGAGTAATTTAATATAACATATAATATCCCTATAATATCAGAACTTTAAAAATCTATAATTTCGAAACTTAGTCAGTCCGCTCAATTCTGACTTCACCATCGTTATAAAATCAGCAATACATATTTGTTCAAACACAAAATTTGGAACATTATACCTAGTTTACATTCAGCCGCAGCCATTGCTACTCGCGCTGCTGCATTTACTCCTCAAAATACTTCTGTGACAGCAGTGAGTGTTTACATTACAAAAAAATATGTATATATTTCATTTTTATTTTTCCCAATTATATTATCTATAGTTACTACATAGTATTATGTTACAATTCAACAGTGATTGTGCCACATTATGTATTGTGTTCTTTGAAAAAATATTTAGAGTAATCAACATATTATGTATTGCACAATTTAAAAAAAAAAAAAAATATTTTATTAGAGGTTNAGATGTTTCTAAATTTAAAGATGTTTCTAAATTTAACAGGTTTATTATAAGTTGTACATAGAGGCCAAACACAAATAATTGATTGTAATGTATTTTTTTTTTTACCGAGTTATATATAAAATTAATATTTCAATAATTTGTATGAGCAAATACTTATTTTAAATTGTTTACTTTAATATAATTTATACCTTTAAAGTAATAGTAAATATAATTGATTATTATAGTTTACATAATTGTAATATAAATTATTAGTGATTGGTATTATAATATTTTGACTGCAAAAAATATTAAAACATTGACATAGGGGAGATGGTTGAGGGTTAAATACCCCCCCCACAGATCAAACAGATATGTTTCTAAATTTAACAGATTTATTATAAGTTGTACATAGAGGCCAAACACAAATAATTGATTGTAATGTATTTTTTTTTTTTTTTATGAGTTTTAAAATAAAATTACACTTTATTAAAAACTTTGTCAACTGTATATATTTTTAATTTTCAAATAAAGTTCATTATATATATTAAATAAATTATATTCATCTATATTCAACCAAACTCGCTTAGAATCATATCTGTTTGCTTGCAGTGATTTATGGTTGGATACATTACCTTTATAAACTAATCATTTTTTAAAATTATTTACTATTAGAACATTTGTGGTTTCCATAGATGTGTATTTATTATAAAATACTTAATATAATATTATTACCATCAATTATTTCTAATAAACGTATTTAAATATTATACAAATAGTAAATATCAAATTATCACCTACAATGTTTTGAAATGATTGAATTCCATTCAATATATTTTCAGTTTGTTCATTATTTTCAGTTAGCAACTTAATGATTTGGTCTTCACCAAGATCAGCATTATCTTCTATACTACATGTTTCACTGAATTTAAATTATTTCCCACATTACTACACATTTAATTTCATTGCCATAAATGGTGTAGAGCAATTAGTTAACTTAAATTTAAATGCATGCATGAATATATTTAATTTAATTTGTTAATTTTCATTAAACAATTTGATTAAAGGATTAATTTATAACATATATATTTACCTGCAAACAGAGCTGTCATTCCCATTCAACAAATGAACAACTGATTCGTTATTTAACTGTTATAATTCTGAAAAATCTTTTTCAATGAAGTTCACTGATTTTAACATATTAGCTCCATTGTCTAATGTTATGGTATAAATCTGATCAGATTCAATATTATATTTTTTTTAAGACATTTAAAATAACTTCTTTTAAATGTAAACCTAAAATATAATTACATTAGCTATTTATTTGTTTTATTTAAAAACTATTTTCATTAAACTAAAATACTATAGTACAACCTTATATTTAATTTATACCTGTATGTAATTATGTAAGCTTAACTAAGCCAAGAGCTCTGAGGTTGAAATAATTATCCACAGTATATTGTATATTAATTTCCAAAAATGATTGATTTAGTCGTATCACAGCAACCAGTTTCACGGCAGCGTTAGTGCGAGGAGCATGATCAGCGCGAGTGACGTGTTTACATACTCGCGCTGCCCATTTTTATGCTCACTTCCCTGCTCACTGCCACGGGATTGGGCTGTATGTAAACTAGTTATTAGATTTTTTTGACATAATTTTTTTCTTAAAAAATGATTTTCATCAAAATTTGATATTAAAATTCCTTTATATAAAAAAAAATACTGAAATAAACTCAATTTTTTTAATTTTATAGGAGAGTTATTTGTGTATTGAAGTCGTTTTGGTATTTTTTTGGATGCGGCTAGTGTCGTCAAGTGGTTCTAATAAATATATTTTAGCATGTAAATTAATATTTTTTCAAAATTGTCATTAGTTCTGAATGATAGTAATATTTTCTTCAATGTATTCGCAGCGTTAATTGAACCAGATGCACACAATTTAGGATTTTCTAACACTTTTACTAATTGTTCTACAGGACTAAAGATATGTATTGGAATAGTAAAAAAAAAAAAAAAACATTGTTTTAAATTTTTTTTTATTTTTTCACATATCCTCTAGTGTTGATCTTTTATTATCTGCTATACAAACACTCCCTGAAAGTATTTTATCTAATGTTTTTTTCATTCTGTTATAGTTATCTAAAAATCTTAAACTTTTAACTCTTAAAGACCATCTAGTTGGACAAAATGTAAGTAGATTTTTTTTTATACTGCCAATATCAGAGGAATTGTAACATGGCAATGTTGTTCATGTACTGTAATTAGTAGTATGAAACTATGAAATAACAGTCTTAATTAGTATATGATTTAAAAATTCGAATTCACTTTTATTTAAATTAAATTTAACAATCAATTATAAGTGCAATGTCCATACTATAATATTAATATATTTTCTACAAGTAGGTAATCATTATATTAAATTATTTTAATTAAATCCAGTTTTGGTGCCTATAACATATTTCGTACTATGGTCTTCATTCATTAACAGCATAAGTTGTTGAAATATATTTTTGTAGGAAATAAAAAATTAATATCTAAAAATTAAAATTTATTATCTATTCAACAATAATATTGTTTTGTTAACTCGAAACCAGTTTGATTTATATTGATAGTTGATATATTACTAATATTATTATTTATAACAATTTATTTTACTGGGCATCTACCCATCTTAGTTGTAATTAATCTTAATTACAAATAATAAAACAAATTTACTTGAAACTTAAAAGTATGTCTTAAACTTAACTCGTTTAGGTATAAGTTCCTGAATTTTCTCCAGTGTTTTCGGTTTGAAATAGTTTTTGATATTTTTTGGGTATTGAGAACAGCTATTGCAGGTACGTGTAACGTGTTTAAACAATTAAACGTAGTAAATATTACAATATTGAATATATTATATAATATCAATATTAACTGTAAACTGTTACAAATTATTAATTATACATTTATACAGTATTACACGACAGCGTACTCACTTAATAGTCGTAATCCGTAATCACTAATCGCCATTCGGAACCTAATCATAAACGATGTAAACTGTAAAAACCTATAAATAGTTTAATGATATTGGAATAATAAACAATATGGTATGTTATAAGAAAACTATCCGGAACAGGTAGAATTTTCCAATATAATTTGATAAAGCAAAAGCACTCCGACAGAAAATGTCTATACGTATTATTCAATATATTTTTATATATTAATATTATAATAATAAATAATAAATCGATAATAATAACAATAATATTATTACGCACTTTCATGAAAATGAGACTAATTCTGAATACGTTTAGTATAAACTATACATAATTTACGTTTGTGTGCTCTTAAATTTTAATGTTGTAGGGGGAGAAGTTAAAGTATACTTTTCCCCCCCTTGGATTATATCTGAGGGTTCAATTGCCCCCTCTGGCCCCCTCTCCGACGCCACTGAATATGGCTTAAATGTTTTGAACATTTTACCACGTCTAGAAAAGGTAAATGTTAGTTTTAAGTCCATATAGTCTCTACGAATATTAAAAGAATTACAATAAATACCAAAATTGAAAAATAATAAAAGCATTATTCGTAAATTTCCTGTTTTTATTACGTTTAATCCTAGTTTTTCCCAGATATTATGAAAACCGCTTAGAAACTAAAAAAATGACCTCCCAAAAGTACCGTCTGGACAACATTCCATTTCTGAAATGGTGCCACGCGTATATATTTGAACAAGATTTATGGTAGAATTTTTGTATATAGTATATATATTATCTTATATCTTAGTAAAACCAATACATTTTCACTACGCTCAGAATATAAAAATTAAATTAAATTGAATAAAAAATATTCAAATAAATTTAGAAATTGACCTGTGTTTTTATCATAAGTATGTAATTATGAAATTTAAATTAAGCTGGCGTAAAACATATTTTTCACGTGAACATGAAAATTCAGTGGCGGCTCATGCAAGGATGCGATGACACTCCCTACATACATTTTAAAGTATAATGTAATTTATAACTATTATCAATTCGGTATACTTATAGTGAATAATAATAGTCAGGCACGTAGCCAGACATTTATCCTGTTTGGCTCCTTATTGTTTTTTGAACCCTCTACCACCTCTTTCCTTATCATACAATAAACACAGGGAGATTTTATTTATCATGAACTAGTCTATATTTTGAAAAATATTACATTTTTTGAAAATATTTTGCTTACAAAATTCCAAGTCATTACAAAACAACATTAAAAAAAAAATATGTTTTTTATTATTATTTTTTTCTAAGTTTTTTACTTTTTGAATGACAACATACATTTTTAATTTCATATTCCGAAGCAAAATATTTTTCGATTATATCTATACATAAAAATCGAATTTCGGACGAATAAGTTCTTATTTTATGGCATTTTACACTAATGATACTAAGCAAAAAGCTGGACAATTATATTTTAGAGCATTTTAGTAATTTCAGTACCTTACTTTATCAAAAATAAATATAATATTAAATAATAAAATAAACAAAATTCACAAACAATTAATAATCATAAAAAAACTTAACAAGAGAGCGAGATAAAATAATAAGGTGGATAAAATTTTTCCCCTTCCCTTTTAGTCAAAAATAACGAGAGGGTAAAATTCGCCTGTTACCGAATATTTGCGATTTTTTTGGCTTGCGAAATTTAACCCCCCCCCCTCCACCCACTCAAGGTAAAAATTGTCTGAGCTAAAATTCAACTGTGACACCGGAATGTAAAGTTGCCGTAAATATTAATACATTTTAATCTTTGGGTTTTTCATAATTATTATGAAAACTACTTAGAATATCAAAAACAACTTTTTTTTTCAGTGACTATATATTAAAAAGAACCTAATTGATCTTTGTTATTATTTGATTGGAGCAATATTTCTGGTATAAAACCTATTTAATTAAAATTAAACCAATGAAATCGGTAATGCCGTGGTGTGACGTAAATATTTGACGTTTTTCTCAATTATTTTGAAAACCCTTTGAAAAATCAAAAACGACTTCTAATAAATCAACTAGAGAAATCTCTATCCCGGAAAAGATAATATTTTTTTTAATCAGAGCAAGATTTCTGGTAGAAAAGTTGTTAACAGACAGAAAAAATAAAAATATACACATTGTAAAACCAAGACTCCTTACTACGCTCTTAATCTAAAAAAAAGATGTATACAAACTCCAGCGATAATTGATAAATAGTATGATACTTAATTGTGAAATGAAATCTAAAAGACCTTTTAAACTGCTTAAATTATTAATTACTTCATCAGGTGTTACATGTTGTAGATTGAATGTAGGACGAAAAAGAAAAAGGCTCGATAAACGTATATGATCACATCACTGTAGTAATGAACGGACGACAACAAAAACATAAAATTATAAGTTAGACAAGTAGATATTAGAAAACAAACAGTGATAACAAATTTATTGTAAATTGATATGGGAATTATAACAATCCTTCCCAATTTGTAATATATATAATAAATAATATAAAAAAGTATCCTAGGTTAATGCGGACGGGTGGCATATAAGCAAAGCGTACATTGTTAGAGATATTATGGAAATCCCGTTTTCCGATTGGCTCTAATCACAACAAAATAAAAATTGCATTATCAGTTATGATTTTTAAATTTTTCAGTTTGTAAAAATTAAAAAGTGTTTCGTTTTATTTATAAACCGTTCATATGATTATTATTAAAATACCATTCATATTAGATCGAAAAATCATGAATGGAAGAAATAATTTTTTTAGGTACATGGTAAATTAATATTACATTATTATTTCAAGATAAAATATTGTTTCATAATTAAATACATTATTCAATAAACTGTATAAAAAATTTAAACATGAAAAATACTCATTAGATGAAAATAAATAAATTACAAAAGGTGAGATAAGTATACATATCATGCAAAGGTACATAATTATTTTTGGCCTCACAATTTATTATGTATGTATAAATCACAATACTTTGCTTTCATTGTCTGTTAAAAAAAAAAAAAGTTGTATTATAATTTAATGTTTCTGATCAATTTTTAGGTAAAATTAGGTAAAATAATTATCGTGTAGGTACTTAAATAAAAAAAAATTTAAATATAAATTAAAAATTCATATCTTGATAATTTAATAAAGTTTATAATAAAATAATATAAAAAACACAAAAAAAAAATGTTTACTAACTGATAATGAAATTAGTTATCTCATTGGGATTAGAGCCAATCAGTGAACAGGATTTCCATTAGGTTCTCTAACATTGTACATTTTGCTTATATGCGGTCCGCGTGCAGCAACTGTTATAAGGTGAGACGTTGGGAAGGTAGTAAAAGGGTAATTGAATGTATATCTGTACGCAACGATTAACCATTGCTAACGAAAAAACGATTCTGAGAGAAGTTCAGTTGATAGAGTTCGGTTGATAATGTTGCTATGTCAATAATTTATCTGTTGTATTATTATGATAAAATTACATATTCATTATATATTTTCTTTAGTAATATTTGTTTAATATTGTATTGTATAATATATTCCCGGTTTTTCGCATCTATTGGGAAAATTCCTAGAAAAATCGAAAAATGACTTCCCCAAATTATCACCTCAATCATATTTGATTTCAGAAAAAGTGTTATCATTGTAAATCGGAGCTTAATTGCTGGTAGAAAAGTTGTTGACAAGAAAAAAAGGGCCGTAATATTTTTAGATTCTGAGTGAAATGAAGAAGCCTATGGTTTTACAAAAATGTTTAATTTCTTTTATAGTTTTTTTTTTTTATGTGAACATTTTTTTCCAGAAAGCTTACTCCAATGTAACCCTTATCTGAAAGAAAATTAACGTCATTTTTGATTTTTCTGGTAGCTTTTCCAATGAGAGGGAAAAAGTGAAAAAAAAAACGGGAAAATGTATGAAATATATTAGTAAAATATTATGATTTTTTTTTCTGTGGATAACTTTTCTACCGGCAATTTTACTCCGATTTACAATGACAGAATTTTCTGAAAGGAAATCGGATTGGGAAGTTACTTTAGAAGGTCATTTTTTTTTTATTTCCCCAAGAATTTTTTCCGCAAATATGAAAAATTCGGAAAAACATGAGAAAAACGTAAGAAAAATGGGAAAATCGGTACAATATTAAACAAATATTATTAAATAAAATATATAACGCCT
Organism: Cinara cedri; assembly: GCA_902439185.1. Taxonomy (NCBI): domain Eukaryota; kingdom Metazoa; phylum Arthropoda; class Insecta; order Hemiptera; family Aphididae; genus Cinara; species Cinara cedri. The sequence goes on along the minus strand of CABPRJ010002439.1, from coordinate 71,116 downwards.
AGTTAATTTTTTCACCATAATATGACATATATATTGTTGACAAAATATCACTATCAACTGTACTCCGCTTAGAGATGTTTTTTCGTTAGCAATGATTTATCGTTGCTACAGATATACTTTAAATTCCCTTCTGTATCCTACACTCAACTTTCCACCTACAACAGTGGCTGCGCCCATTCCTATTATATTAGGAAAGATTTTAAACTTTAATACATACATTTCGTACATTTTCCCGGTTTCTCTCATTTATTGAGAAAAATCTTGAGAAAATAAAAAAATTACATTATTAAAGTACCACTCCAATCAGGTTTCCTTTCAAAAAAAGTACGAAACTTGTAAATCGGAGCAAGATTTCTAGTAGAAAAGTTATTCACAGATAAAAAAAAAATAAATACATATTATTGTTAAACCAATACATTCCTCGTTCCAATCGGAATCTAAGAAAAGTATCAATATATGCATACGAGTAATACATTTCTAAATAGCAATCAATAATGAAACAAGAAAAATAATTTAAATATTTTAACTAATTATAAGTTGCACTCAAATTCTAATCCAATTGAGTAAAATAAAAATATAAACGAGGTGATTAATTATTATCCATGACTAATCCTAAATAATTTTTCATACATTTTTATTGATTTTTTTTAATGTAGTTAAAAATCATCAGGACAATGAGAAAAATATTTAAAAAAATATTCAAGTTAAACTTCCCTTTAAAATTGACTTAAGTTAATTTGTGCCAAATATGGCACAACGCGCACTAATTGTATATTTGTGTCATATATGGCCACCATGCATAAAATAGTACAATTTTTATGTGTGCCATATTCGGCCTTTATACATGAAACATTAAAATTTTTACTTATGCTATTTCAGGGAACATGTACCCAAAATATATTTTTATCATTATTGATACTAAAGCAATAGTCTAAGTGACACTTATACATTTTCAAATTTATTTTTCACAAATAACTTAACACATGTTATAAGTATATTTATTAAACAGTCTAATGTTTTTTTATATAACAAATTAAATTTTCAGTATACAAATTTAAAATATTATCTGAAATTAATTTAACATTCTGAAGTTGGTAGTTAAATTTTGATATTTTCAAAAAATTCAAAAGATTCTTTTTGAATTTAAAATGAAACTAGTGATAATAAACTGTATATATGTTGTGACATATTATGTGGTACACAACAACATTATATTATTATATTTCTTGTATCAGTCGCGTATAATCCCCCCCCCTCTAAATTATTTTCAATATACGCCATTGCCTCGTTTGCATGGTGTGCCATATTTGGCATATAATAACAATATAATATTTTATGCCAATTGCATCCATATTTGGTACACAATAAGTTAATGATAAATTTAAAAAAGTACTATACTTAGAAATCTTTAACTACTTTTAAATGATTTCTTTTTTTTGGATCAGTAGTGTAAATGTTTGTAATGATAACATGAAATTAGTGGAAATCACTCTATACAATACTAATGTTTTCAGCTGATTATTTTTCTTCTGTAGTTAATAATTTTATCGCTAGATAGATGTACCTTATGTCAAAATTGTTCGCTTTTTTGTGCCGAATCTGGCTATCTATATGTAATAATATTGTAACATTATTTTCAAAGACAGAAACTAAGAAAAGCTAATTCGTGCCATAAATGGCACAATATGCATGAAGGGGAAAAATTGACGTCGGTAAAGAATTTATGAGTATATCAGTTTTTTGTTCAAATTAGTATTTGTGTAGTACCTCTAAATTGTCGGCATGAGTATTTTCTTGCACAAAATAATATTTTATATCTATATATTTTTAACGCTGGTGTGTTCTAGGTTCCCGAAATATGTTGATGATAGATAAGTTGTTTTCAAAAATAGTGGTTGGTTTTGACAATCTTATACCCATTATCAATAAAAAAAAACCCTCTAAGCTAAACACATTCAATTGTAACTGACGCAGAGTGATCTAAATCGTAATTAAGCTTCCCTAAATTAATTGCCCTTAAATTTTAACTGTATGATAGTATGATATATCAAATCTATTATTTTTGAGGACGATTAACCCAAATTTCGTATTCGTTTTTTAATTGACCATTTAATTTAGACATTTTATAAAACTGAGTTAGGTAGTAAAAGTTGATAGAAAATTTCCAATTTATAAAATTAGATATTGATAGTAAAATTATATATTTTACACTTTACACTTTGATATTTGTCAGTTACTAATTCCCACAAAATAATATAATATTATATTGTGCACGTTCAAAATAAATAGACAAAAAGTAATAATAATACCACAAAATAATATAGACAACATAAAAATATAATATTGCGACTAATAATGTGTTATATGTAGTGGATAGTGCGGAAATTACAAATCCAGAGTAAAAGAAAAAAAAATATAACGCTGTATAAATTTAAAGAGTATAATATCTTATATAACCAACATTTGTGGAAATACTGGTCGACATTTACACTGTACAAATGACTAAACGTGAAAAATTGAACAATGCGCGTTAAGGTGTCCCCCACTGGCATACAGCTAGGTGCGTCCCTGAGAAGAGGGGACGATTGACTTCCCCTCATAAGCCATGTGGTGTTCTCTTTTGTTATTCAAAATATCCAAAATTCTTAAGTGCAAATAAGTACAAATGCAACTGGTTCCAAATGCCATAAAGATGATTGATAATAAAGATAATCTTGAAAATACTTTGATTGAAACATGAATTAAACACTTTTCATTTATAAATTGTAATATAGTATAATATATTAATTATTTATCTATATAATATTTATAGATAAGTAAAACTTCTGTTTAGTTCAATAAATAACACATTTTAAAATTATTTTATTAAACTAAAACTTGTATATCAATAAAAGAGACATATTGTATTAATTATTGTCAATAACCAGTCATTAATTTGTATTAAAAAGCAATTGGTAAGTAGTATAAAGAAAATAATTATAAACATTGAATATTTTTTTATCATAGTGCAAAATAGTACTAAGTATACAGTACCTATATACCACCAGTTCATCATATTATGAACAAATACATTTTATTTCGGATTGATTTTATTTTTTGCGTCTTATATACGATATCATATGATTTTACAATGTGCTTTTATGAATTTTCCTAGTGTGATATAAATTATAACAATTTGAAGAAAAATAAAGCCATGGGGGTGACTGTCCCATTCGCCCCCTCCCCGAGGACGCCCCTGCCTACTATATATATTCAATGTCAATATTATATTATTTAATCAATGTCATCAATCTATAATTTGCATAAAGGTACGGTTTCCAAGGCGCGGCTAGCCGCGGCGGCCGATCGCCGTGACCAGCCGTCACGATCAGCCGCCGAAGTCTGACTGGTTCCCTAGACATACAAATCGCCGCGGCTCTAAACATAATTTCATTATTTGTTTAGTCCTACTTCTCATTATGTTGTGTTAAGACGTATATTTAAAGTGTTAAACCATGTCCGATTTATTGTGCATTTTCAATATTAACAAAATTATCATTGATTTGCTTCAAGAAAAGGAGGAAGAAGATAATTTATTTTTACGTACTTATTTAAATCCAAATAAAAGGAAACCAACTAACGTTTTATTTAAAAATCATGTGTTTGAAGGTTATTTTGAAATTTTATTATATTATAATACTAAAATATTATTATATGTTCAATATTATAATTATTATTCAATACTACAATAATTATTATAATGCAATACTAGAATATTAATTAAATTATGGAAATGTATACTATATGTCGATATACTACTATCAGCGACTGCAAAAGTTTTAACACAAACACTATTTTCGACTAGAGCCGCCGGCCGCGGCGGCTCTAGTTCAGTCGCGAGCCGCAGCCGCGCATTGGAAATTAATCTATAGGTACTACGTGTAAACAATGTTCATGCAAAAGCCGCGCCTTGGAAACCGTACCTTAACACACATTCTAAAACAACGTGTTCTGTTTGTATTTGATAAAACTGATTTTCTTACAAAATATGTTTTCAGTCAATTATTTTTCGAAAAAAAACGTTTCTGATAAACTATTTTTCTAGTATTTTATTTTCGTATGCATTTTTTTGATAAATACTTTTTTATTCAAATATTTTTTTTGCTCGAATAATATTTGTGAACATATTTTCGAATAAAATAAAAGCCACCGAAGATGGTGGTAATCGCTTACAACGATAACTTCTCGATCTGAGTCCATACAATTTTTCTTTATTAGACATTTTCGTTATCAAGATAGTCGAACTGACCCGAATCTTGAATTAATTATTATTTCTATCGAACATTATTATTCTTATTATAAAATGATACCGTCCAAGGGAGTGGGGGGGGTGGTCCAGACTCCAGACCCGGGTTCCCCTCTTCTGATTGCGCCACTGTCTAGATTCCAGACCTTTTTAAATTTAATGCAATTTTTAGTTACCTAATCAATATGAAATGCAAAACACCAAATGTAAAATATGTCACATTATCAATATTTGTTTATTATTATTAAGTTAGGTCGTTAATGTTATGTGCTAATCAAATTGTGTGATATAGTTAATATGGTATATTTTTCTTGATATTTTTAATACATAATCATATTACCATCCCCCAAACTAGTTATATCACTGATGTAAATATATTTTAATATATGGTATAATAATTTTGTTATTTAATTTTTCATCAGGTGTAAAACCAAACCTGGATAAAGAAGTTGATAGGTTTCAAAATTTCCTATATGCTATTGGTGTTAAGCAGTTATTTTCGGTGCTCGAAAAAAATAAGTCACTGACTACTTTTGAAAGTCGCTTGAATACATTCGAAGACTGCACAACATATACAGGACATGACATTTTTAATCTTTGTAAAGCAGGATTTTATTTTATGGGTAAATATAATATTATATAATACATTTGTAATATTTTAAGATTCTATTAATATTATAAGAATATTGAATAAGAATGTTGTTATTAATTTGTTTACTTTATGTTGTTTTTAATCTTCAAGAGGGCGATGAATCTGAAGATAAGCTGCTTTGTTTCTGCTGTAACCAAGTTCTTCCCTCTTGGAAAAACAATGAAAATCCTTGGATAAGACACTCACATATATCTCCTAATTGTAGTTTTATACAGCTTACTATGGGTAGACAATATGTGAAAAGAAATTCTGAAGCTATGCTGGCATTGGGGCATGTTATGTTGGATGTGAAACCTAAGGTTAGTATTTCACTAATAGTTTTAGTCGTTTAAAACAGATTAATCCAAAAATCAATTTAATAGGTAATCTATGGGGTAAAATATTTATAAAATCCCACAAGTAATAATAATAAGAAAAAAAAAATCTTATTCAAAAATGTTACTGCCATTCTAAATAATCTAATATTAATTAAATGTTTATAAAATTATCATAATATTTTTTTTTATAAATTTTTCTGTAAAAATATTGTAAGATTAGTTCGTGTTTTTAATTTGTAAATTTGTAAGTTATTTTTGTGAGTATATTAATTTCTAATTATTAATTATTCTTATTACAATTGTGTATTGTTGTTTTATAGATACCTTTCACTAACGGGAACAATAATACAACTAATTCGACAAAGAGGTTTGTTTAATACATATTCTATTGATACTGATAAAATTGTTTTTATTACAAAAATGATTACAAAATAAATATTGGTTGATCTTGGGACGGAAGAAAAATAAATTTAAATGGTGTTCTAAACAAGATATGTATGTCACCACAAACTATCGTGGTGAATAGCGCGCTATATGACCTACATACATACCAAATACTCCAATCATATTTTACCACAAGCATCTACAGAGAGAAACCGCCGAATGGTTGCAAGATGGCAGCCTTAAGCTCTTATCATATTTTTATCATCTTATGTCTTATCTTCACAAACATTTATCACTATCTCATGAGATTATCAAATATCAATATTATTAATATATAAGTAAATGAAAACATGTTATTATTGTTAATACTCGTATATAACTTTATATATATATATTCATATTTTTTTGGTGTATGCCAAAAGATAGCATGCATTGCGACCCCCCTCCCCCTAATTAATAATATTACCACCTATAACTGTGACTGGCGACTTCTATCGATTTGAAGAAATGTTGAAATATAATATGTTATATTATTATTTCCACATTAAATCATTAAAACCTAGGTATATATTTTAAAAGAGTTAGCCATTTCTAGGAAAGTAGAGGTTATAGGTATTCATGTCGTTTATTCTAAGTAGGCAGTCCTGATAAGAACCGTTTATTTTATTGTGATATAAACCTTTTTTTTTACTGTCTAGTCTTGATCAATCCACTATATCTTAGCCTGTGATAGATATGCAAATAAATGTATAATATGGCTCATTGGAATATTTGGTGCATATTTTGGTCATACTGCGCGCTATATACTACGATAGTTTGTGGTGATACATATACCTTGTTTCGTATATTCTCATTTCAATGTGATACGAAATAGTTTTTTCGTTTATTAATATTTTATACTCTATTCACCGTAAGTTAACCCACAAAGTCCATCCGTAAGTCGACGAAAACTCCTCGAAAAAAATCCTCTGTTTGCTGCACGGTCGGGTAGCAGCCTACTGCCTACTACAATGAGCAACAATGAACCGCCGACCAATCATAGACCACAGTATACATGCGTGTAAACGGATCAACTTTTAGTGGACAGAGTATAGTGTTGATAATACATCAAAATCCACTTTTTGAAATTCTCATTAATATTCGAGAAAATGACAACAATCTGGTTCATTAGGTTAAAAAAGATTGAAAGATTAAAAATAAGGAAGTCATTGTCAAATGTTTTTATTTATATTTGTTATTATTAAGTTTTTATTATTTTTATCTTTTTTAAACAATGATTGTTTTAATAATTTTACCATAATATGACATATATTGTTGACGAAGCAACACTATCAACTGAACTTCTCTCAGAAGTTTCATCGGTTTTTCGTTAGCAATGGCTTATCGTTGCTTACAGATACGCATTAAATTTCCCCTCTACTATATTCCCAACTTCTCACTTACAAAAATGAATGCACCCACTTACGAAGTATGTATGTCCTTTTTTTATATATATACAAGTAAATGATATGAATTATAATGGCAATGGGTTTTTTCACTTTACACTTATTTTATTCTTTTTACCATATTTTTACTTTTTAGGTACAGTGGTGATGCAAAACTGTTATCAAGAAAGAAATTGAAACTTGATCATACCTATTCATTGAACTATTCTGAAAAAATTACAAATAATACTATACCAGACTCCATGCTTTGCAAAATTTGCCTCAAAGAACCATTGGCAGTTATTTTCATTCCTTGTGGTCATATAATTGCTTGTATCGCATGTGCCGTAACCTTGGATGAATGTGCTGTATGCAGAGAAACATTTACTATTACTTTAAGAATATTCGTGGATTTTAAAGAGATAAAAAACAATAATAGTGGGTTAGCTTGTTTACCACCACAAAATACTTCACAATCTACCAGTCCTAATTCAATGCTTTGTAAGATGTGCCGCAAAGAAGAAATAAGTGTTGCTTTTGTGCCATGTAGACACGTAGTCTGCTGTTTTGAATGTGCCGTGAAAAATGTTTCATGTTGTGTATGCTCCACACCATTTTATGCCTTAATACAAGTATACTTGTAAACTTTGTCAACTGCCCAATTAAAATAAAGCTATAACAGAAAAAACGAATAACAGAAATAAATAAGGTTTTAATTATATTTTTAAGCCTGCATAAAAAAAATGATAAAAGTAAACAATTAATTATTTCTGATTTTTATTAAATATAATTTTAGATTAGCCAATGGAATAAAAATTAAAACTTAAATTGCAATTCCAGGAATTAATTTTCTCAATATAATTTGACCTTCATTAGCTTTTTTCTTAATTTTATTCATCTCAAATGTATATATTTTAAGCATTTAATTAAAGATTTGTATATATGTCCGTATATAATTTGTTTGTTTTAAATTATTCTATACAATTTATATATGGGTTTTTTCAATATAAATGGGAAAATTTAATGTAAATATTAAACACCCTTTCTTATCAACAACTATTAGTCATATTTAATGGAATCTATTGAGTGTTTAATTTAAGATATATAAGTTTCATATAGTTAGCTTGAATTTATTATTATTATTACAAATACAAATACAATATTTATTAATACAAATTTAGAAGTGATTAATTTAAGTGGAAGAATTGTTTTTTTAATAGTTACAGTTCGATAGTAATATTTGAATTTATTGAATATATATTTTAAGTGCTACATTATAGACTTATTATTATTATTATTTTTTATTAAATTTGTTTGCTGTTATAAATTGTCAAGTACAATTTATTATACTGTTTGATATGAATGAAAGAAATATTACTATTCTAATATACTGCAAACTTTTAAACTTTTATTTTATAAATAATTTGTCTCCTAATCAAATATGATTAAATTTAATATTTATGTTTTTTAATACATTTATTTTTAAAGACTGTAAATATTTTATTTTATTTAATTTAGAAGTGATTAATTTTTAGAGGAATAATTTATATTATTTAATCATCATCAAATTTTCTTTTTCTTGGACAACTGATCTCTTGTAGTAATATTTGAATATATTGAATATATATCTTAAGTGAAACTTAATTTATTTTATATTCAATTTGCTTATTTGTTACAAATTGTTCAATACAATTTATTTAAAAGTATTTGATATGAATGAAATAGATATTATTATCCTAATATTATACTGTGGGAATGTTCCATTCTACCCATATATTGTAATATTAATTAATTTTTTTTCATAGATAACTTGTCTCCTAGTCATATTTGATTGATGTTTATTATAGTACCTATGTTTATTTTAAGATACTATTTCTTTAAAGAAATATATAAATATTTTATATTATATTGGCTTGTATTAATAGTATTCAAAACTAATTTAGAAGTGATAATTTAAGTGGAAGAATAAATTATATTATATAATCTTCATCAACCTTTTATTTTTCATTGACAATAGGTCTCCCATAGTAATATTTCGATATATATTCAGTGTATAAGTGTATACCTATCTCAATCATTACATTAAAGAAATGTAAATGTTTTGTTTAATATAAAATGTATTTGTTACAAATTATTGTTTAATACAATTTACTTATAAGTGTTTAACACAAATAAAAGGAATATTATCCTATTATATTATAATAATAAACCACTTTTTTCTTAGTTATATTATTTATTAAATTTAATATTGAGTGTTTTTCTTTAAGATAAAAATATTTAAAAAAAATGTAATAATTTCATAAAATATTGAATTATTTAATAATATACTATTATAATCTTCATTAGCTTGTAAAAATTGTCTAATTCTCTGTTTAATGTGCCATTTAATCTTTTATTATGTAAACAATTTATGTTTACCTTAATTGTTATGGTTTGCAAATAATTAGTTGTAGACAATAAGTATTGTAATCACTTAAACTGTAGTGTAAAAATAAAATAATAAATAATTTTTTCCTTATACCTATATCTATTATTTTCATTGTGTTATAACAAATTATAATATAAAATCAATGCATCATTGTACAATTAGAAAAAGTAAATTCTAGATATTTTAATATTCTACATCAATCACTTTATTTGCTTTAATTGTTATTTAAATAATCACAAATATTCAGTAAAAATTAGTAATTAATTATTTATATATTTATTAAAATTAACACAAATCATCTTTTTACAAAAATATAAAATATATTTATACATTATATAATAATATATTATTATGTTATCCATATATATTATACATGGATAACATAATTAAAAAGCAACAGAATAATAGTTATTTAACATAACTCTGACTTAATTAGTTTGAGAAGAAGTACATATATACATGGTCCCATTGTTAGGATAAGAAAAATATTAAATGTGTGCCACCCAGTGGTGTAATTTAGGTTTACTTTAAGCACCCCCAACTTTTATGTCTTTGTAATTTTAAATATCTATAGTTTTAACAATATAATTTTATTTTTTAAGATTTTATTAGCAGTTTTATTCTTATCTTGCATACAGGTTATAATTTATTATATTTTTTATTATAAATTGATAAGATATGTAAACAAGTAACATAATATTGTTATGTTGAGATTACTGGAAGATAATCTTTCATCTTTAATGAATGACAGTAAGTTATCAATAGAACATCACCTATTGTAATAAGTGTTAACTGATGACCCCTCACCACTATGTAAGTGATTCATAACTATAGCACACCCAATATTTGAACTCTAGTTGCGCCACTGGTGCCACATCATGATTTGAATCAACACACAAAAGAAATCAAGTTTGCATTGGATAACATTTTTGACATTGGGGCATTTCTAGAGAAGTTAGTTTTATGGTTAGGTTGATAAAAAGAACCCTGAAGTCTAGTGATACTAGGAATATGAAAATCAAGTAGATTAAGGAGCCTTGGGGCATCCACTCGACTATCAACTAGCCCTCGAATGAAATTTATACCAAATTTATCGTACCTGACTGAGAGAGAATTGAGTTTAAGAGCTTGAATAGACCAGTAATTTTGTATTGGGTGAGGAATATTAAGGTAAAAACCAGTAAAGCTCATAAAACTGTTTTGCACCCGATCCATCAAAATTGATTTTTAAAAATAAATAATTATAAATTATAAATCACACTCGTATAAATCCAAAATCTTTTTTCCAACTGTTCTTATTTTAAGAAAAAAATATTTAGATAATTTATTTTTCGAAAATGCCATATGTTTATTTTAAGTTTATTTTTATATAATTTATACTTCCACTACAGTAGTAGTCAGTTTTATCACTTTCGATTGTGGACTGCAGATTTCGATAACTTGCTACGACAATTATTTTTGTGAAAACATTAAAAATATTTTCATTGATTACATAATATAGTATTAAAATACATATGTAGTTACCTATTATATCGTACTATATAATATTATGTAGTATTAACCAATAATATTACTTTTTATATTATAATATTTAAAATAAATACATTTTTTTTTCCATATTAAAATATGGACAGATTAAAATCCCGACAAAAGTAAAAATGAAAAAGAAAAAAATTAACATCTTGGTAAAACCACTACATTCTTCGCTACACTCAGAATCTAATATAGTACTATATAAGTTATATAATATATTACACTAAAAAAAGAGCAATATAATCAGTGGCGTATTTAGACCTGAATTTTTGGGGGGGGGGGGTTTAATTTTTAAATTGTTTTCAAATTGGACCTGATGTCCTGACACCTGAACATAACAAAACATTTCGTACATTTTAATAGACTACTAATTTTTATTCGTGTTTTTTTAATTGACATGTCATAATAAAATGTATATTGAAGTCTGAAATAACTACTAATTACTAAGCCATACGTATACATAAAAAAAAAAATGTTAAATAATAAAATAAAAAAAAAGTAGTAATAATAATAAATTAGATAATTTTTAAAACATTAACTTTCTATTTTTTTTTAAAAAAATATTGACCACCTCACTACTTTGGATTGGTATTTCTCTGTGGATACTTATGCCAATCCATTAAGTCGATTTTCCCCCGTAGAATTCCTCAAATATGATTTCAATCGTTTCAACGTTGAAAAGCTCCGTTCTACACTGGCAACTGTAACGGGCAACGTAGCGCTAATTTTTAAATATTGGTATACTTTAGGGAACAGTCACTCAATTCTATCTATCACTATTCGTGATAGATGGTCTTTTAAATTATTGTCTCCCGAAACTGCACGAAAAACGCAACAACGCACAGAACTTTCCGTCATTATAGGCTGGAAGTTCCGATGATATTGGACCTGAATCACGATGACCTCCTAAGGCAATTTCTTGCCTTCCAGTTAAAGTTATTGTTTCAATAATAGATGATAACATTTTCCGATTTTGTTCGATTGTCGCCAAACGAGCTGTATTAAGCTGAAGTCTAACATCAAAAATTTTTTTTTTCGTGTACATCTATGAAATTCTGAGCAATAATACAAGCAGTTTTATGGTATTCTAAATTTGTGTGATAACGAAATTGCTCTTTTGCATCTTTCCAACGATTGAATGGAGTCACTACGAGGGCCTTTGTGGAGATATGACTTCCTTTTCCCACTTCTTTAGAACAAAATAAAAAACAGAATAGGCAAAAAGCGCCGTCTAATTTTTCTGAATATGAAAGCCAAGGGAATTCCAGTAACCAGTGTCTTTGGAATTTGAGTTTTCTTGTTCCACTGATGGGAAATTTATAAAACTCATTTGGTATCCATCGATTTTTCAAAAGCTTGTACTTTTCATCTTTATTAATCGTTTTTCCTTCATAGGTACCAATATCAGAATCATAAGTTTGCGAGTGTATTTGTGTACTGGTACTAGCTGCTGACTCATTTAAACCTATTAAGTATTAAGTATTAATAATAGTTTTATTCTATAAGATGAATAAAATAAATAATAGCCTCACCTGAACTAATTTCATTTATTTCTGATCTCTTAAAGTTTGGATCGTTGTTATAATTTGTATCATGTTGGTCTCTACTCTCTACATCAAGTTTAGGTTTTTTTATTATCCACTTATCCATTGTTAATGTATTTTTAAAAAAAATAAGTTTTAACAANTTAATCGCACAAAATAAAATACGTGACGGCGATAATACCGATTACCGATAATGCCGATTACACCGTTCGTCCACGTCCATATCTACAATATTTTTGTAGAAATACTTATATTCCCGTAAGTACCCACATTTTACTAAAATAGAATAGAATATTCTAAATTCAATGGCTGTATCATTTAATATTTATATCAGAATTGCATAGAACAATAACAATTGTACGCTGTTTATTTTATTATGATAGACAATTTGTTATAGGCACCTAAGTTGCCAAGTACAATACAGTTAATTATAAGTACCATGCATTTTAGTTTTCTCATATAATAAATAAATTCATAAATTCTAAAAATTTCGGGGGGAGAGTTGATCACCAACCCCCCCCCCATTAGTACGCCACTGAATATAATACAGTACCTGTTTCCTTATTTGCCCGAGTATTTTTAAACTACTTTGGCGCCACTGAGTCGTTACAGCGAGAATATTCTTTGGAGAATGTTTTCCCCCAAATTACTATAGGAGTGACACTGTTTTTGAAAGAAGTCAGAAGGGACGATATGTAGAGCAGTAATTTAATTTACAACCGTATTGTATATGGCTTATCGTTTTATGCCGTATACAAAATATGACGATAATAATATGTCGGTTTAATTTGTATTGACAGTTTCCAGACTGCCTTGACTATAATATTGCTGTAGTAATGGACAAAAAAAAATACTCGACTTTAACACTACCGGTTTATCCCGAGTTTATTTTTTGATTGCAATAATTTATCGGTGCTTTCAGTGTATATAAACTAAATTACGTAACTACGTATATTATAGTAAATATCCTATACTCGCGGTAGCGCGAAGTATACTTCGAGTTTTTTTATTTTGTTTACATAATATTACATGTTTTCAGTGTCGAGTGACCTTCCTGTATATATTATCATAATATTATTAAGGAAAAATAATAATAATCGAACAAATTCGCAATTTAATACGAATCGACTATATTATTATAATTTATTAATTATTATTACTTACGATGTATCCGCGCGTTATTTTCCTCGTACCAACATATGTGATAAGGGGTAAGGAGGGGAAACGGGACGGTATTATTATTTTATTTCTTTTCTTCTGGGACTACACCGCGTTGCATGATTGTAATATTTTCGTGTGTGTTTAAGTATATAAAATTATATTATACATATCCGCATGAATTCTTAAATACATCAACGCGACCAAATACGGTTAGGTTAGGTATTAAAATCCGAGTAAAATTGCTGGTAGAAAAGTGGTCCACAGAAAAAAAGAAAATTAAAAAACTAATAAATATCTTTGTAAAACTATTAGCTTCTTCACTCCACTCAGAATCTAAAAAATAATTATTCACTATTTTAAGTTGAAAAATACATATTTGATTTATAATTATAATGTAAAGTCAATTAATTTGTTTAACACATAACGTATCAAGGAATATTCAAGAAAAATATTTATAAAAAATTATAATAGTAATGGTTATGAAGTTATTTGATAATAAATTTGGAAAAAAAATTAAATCAAAACTACAACAAAAATATTTGAAATAGAATACATTAATTTTTTTCTTGATTTTAACTGTACAAGCCAATTTATTACTCAAAGTTTTTTCAGTAAATATTTAAGCATGAATGTTTTAAAAATACGAAATAAAAAATTTATATAATATTATTAGTATAAATACATAATTTAATCTCATTAATTTAAATTTTATGTTTGGGGGCTCTAAGTGGGGTTCGTGGAAATAATAAGTCTTCTAGGCCATCCTATCTTTATACTGATGTTGTTTTTGATTAAATTCTAGTATTAGCGAACCCAATGATGAATATGCTATATATAGTTTACCATTATACTAGCAGATCATGAGAAGTTTTCAACAAAATTAATACAATATAAATAATTTTGCAATCAAATATTTAATTTAAACAACCAGGTATAAAAAATATTACAGATAATACAATTTAAGTATAACAGGGAAATAATTATTTTTTATTATTATAAAATACATTTATTATTAATACACACATAAGTAAATTGTAACATAACATAATAATTAATAATTATAATATTAATTACTAAACTACAAAAAATAATATCTATGCTGCTTTCAAACCCTTTTTAGAAAAGTAGTCACTTCTAAAGGAATGAGTCATAAATTCTCCGACCAAACTTCTTATCCAAATCGGAGGTAATCTTAAAAAGAAATGCTGAAAAAGATATAAGTATTTAGAAATCAAACTTTATAAACCAATTGCCTATACACCAATGAAATCATTTTGATGTTGTTAGGTATAGGTTATGTATATGTATAATGATTTTAAGTGGTTAAAGTGCTCAATACTCACAGTTTTGTAAGGTATTTGAGTAAAAATATTACCTAAATGTTTTATTTGAGTGTTCGATACATAAAGTAATCATCACCTTCATTTGTGTGGTAGCATAGCATGCTGCATTTCAATTATGTTCCACTACTCTCCCCCTACCCAAACTTAAAATTGGAATATATCATTAATTGGTTGCCGGAAACCAAAAATAGGTAGTCATTTCACACACAAAATGAATGGTGAAAAAAATAATGTTAATGCAACATTTTAGAAGTGCTTGTTTCTTAAATTGTCAAATAAAAATATTTGAAAAAAATAAATACTTTTTAAGTTAATGAGTGTACACACTTAAATGGAACAACTTGTAGAATTTTAATTACCTACGTTTTTCATTTTTAGAGTGAGTATTAAAATTATTTGGTAGGTATTATCATTATTTATTTTCTAGAAGGTGGTGTAACCTAGTAAAATTTAATATATATATATAGGTAAACAGCAATTCGTAAGCAAATCTACCAATAAATCGAGTTCCACATATATTTTCGTACGGATGAGGTTTTTTTTTTTTTTATTTGTTTGATATTAGAGTGGGGGAACTGTTGAACAGCATTTGTTTCCCCGTTTTATTGCTTTAGTTGTATTTTATACGCTTACTCTGTATAATATGGTGTATATGGTAGCATCCGTACGTGTCAAGTTCAAATATGTTTACTCACACGAATTTCGAAAATTTCTTTAATATTTAGACATAATGTAAATAATAATATATATTACGAACTGATATAGGAGTTAAAGTTCGACCAATGCGCGAATACAGTTATAATAAAATACGTGTAGGTAATAAGTTAGGGGATACATTTTAAAAAAAAACAGAACCATAAAATCAAAACGTACCAGACCCTGAATTAAGTAATACATTATATGGGATATTTAAACAGTATAAAAACTATACATTTTTATTTTACACTCAGGTAAGTAACCTACAAATGATTTTTAAAACTATTAAATACTTATTTCGAAATATCTTTAATAGGACGTTACACGTGTATTTGTTGTCTATACTCTGTCTTACAAACGCAAAACATAACAAATTTGCATTAAGCAGAATTAATTTTGTGGTATTAGTTTCATTTTTAGAGTGAATTGGCTTATTTTTGGTCACGCATAACCTAAACATAGTATAGTATCTATTATAGGTAAACCAGCATTGATTTTAATAAATTATAATAGGTAATATACAATTATTATTATATTAATAGTTGTCTCACTTGAATTCCATGAGCCCAGTAACCAGTTGAGTGGTTCACCAGGCCCAACGTATTCACAGCATTTGTAGCGTACGTCTTGGCGTCTGGAACGAATAAACTGGTCTCTTGCAGCTTATAACTAAACGCGTTCATTTTCGTATTGATGAAGAGTGGAAACAGATGCTGTACTAGTATATTGTCTTCCTCGTATTCAATCCGGAGCGCTTCGGTAAAGCTCTTTATGTACGACTTAAACATAAATAAAGCTTAAACCATTAGAATTGCCACCCTCGTACTAAAATACCACCTGACTCGATCTCTCATATTATCCTCAATCACATCAAACCACCTCTGTTTCGGTTTTCTCCTCCCTTTCCTTCCGCCTACGTTTATTTTAATTACAATTATTAGTTACCGTGATTCTAATATCCTCATGATAGACCCAAACTATTTAAGACTATTTTCTTCATTTTTTCTACTATTAAAGCTACTTCTAAGTTACTTCTTATGTATTTATTCCCATTCTTTATCCTAATTTCTCTCATCACTCCACTTATCGACCTTGGCATTTTCATCTCTGCTACACTCATTCTTTGTTCTATTTTTCTGTTTACCACCAAACACCCAGACCTATAAAACAGCCGGTCTCACCCCATTATTGTAACTTACCTTTAAGTCTCATTGGAATCCTCTTGTGGAATACCAGTGGATTTAATATAATTATATAATAACAAAATGTTTTATCTATTAAATACATTTTTATTGTTTGAAATAGAAATTTAATATAGGTAGGAAAGAGTGGGGCAAATTGATTGAGTCTGTTTTAAATAGCTGTGACGACATCTAATGGTGATTTTTTGGAGCATTTAGAAATACATGGATAGTATGATGTAAATTATATTTGTATAAATTATTATCTGATAACATATGAATAATGAGTTAAATTGTCAAATTGTTTATAAGTCAAAAAAGTGTAAGTCAAATTATGTAAACCAACTTGAGTTAAATACCTACTATTAGAGCTTATTTAAATATTACCCTTGAAATGTAACCTACGAAACATCATTCAATAGAAACTGTAGAGTAGTTAAGTTGCTTCATTGCAATATCATCTTGCCCCATAGCTGGAGCAAGATGACGAAATTTTCAAATATTCTTAGATAATTAAAAACAAACAAAAAATACTAAATATTACTCTACCAAATAATTATCATTTACTCTTTGTATACTAAAGATTATGTATAAAAAAATGAAGAATATCGAACCACTAGTTTTAGCAGAATAATTATTAAAAGCTTAAGGTAGTCAACTTGCCCCGCTCTCCTCCTACATATACAATATTTAAAAATTTGTGTGCAAACGTATTGTTTTGATTTCAAATGTGGCGGTACAAGTATCATATTTGCGCAGGCCAATTTACACTACTGCCTATCAAAATTGTATCATTTGCAAACATCATGGTAACTTGTATCACTGGTACCATGTATTTTTTTCGTAACTTTATTCATTCAACAGAAAATAGGTAAGGGTTCAAGTTCTACTTTAATCTCAGAATCGTCTATTATTCCAGATTTACTTCTGACACATATTTGACATACCTAACTTCCGTGCACATCCTCATCAAACTAATATACAATTTAGGAACTCCTTTTCTCATTAACGCCCATATCAAAATCCCTCTTGGCACTCTGTAATAAACTTTCCAGAAATCTATAAAAGTCGCACATAGGTTTTTCTCACTCTTTCTTTACTTTTCTACGATCTATCTCACACAAAATACCTGTCATAAAACCAAACTGTTTCTTAGATATTGATTTCTCACTTCTAATTCTATTTTATATAATTTCTTATAAAGGTTTTACCCGTCAATGCCTAGCTTTTTCACTTTCGTTTGTTACTAGTCTCTTATATAACTGATCATATTTATTTAATTTCGTTTTGCTTACCACCCTATAAAGCATAAGTTTACTTGCACAGTCTTTTGTACTATATCCAATTATCTTTTCTATTCTTATTTTTATTTTCATGCACTCTCTTCCCACAACACCAAAACTTCATTACCATTACCCTATGCTATGTTGTTACACCAAGTATTACTTACAATTCTTTATTTACTTAACAATTATTTATTTCTCTCTACCAAATAAAATAATCTTTTTGTGATCTATTTCTTGCATTCTTAAATGTATATAAGCTCATTTCTCTTTCTAAAATAAACATTTTAAATTAAAATGTATTATAATTGTCACCTTAAAAAGTACATTTTAAGTTTATAATAAAATCATACAATTGCACTTAGGGGCTGAACATTTGTCCGCAATTTAATTTTACTAGTTTATTTATAGGTATTTTTTTTTTTGTTTAGGCATGTACCTTGGTGGCCGCATAAATAGCTAACAGCGGTAAAGGCTGTAGCTCGGCACTAGAAGACACGTTGACGATGGCGCCACGTTTCCGTTTTTGCATGCCCGGCAATACTAGTTTGGTCATGTGTGTGGTGGCGCCAACGTTTACGTTAATCAGGTCCCACACGGTTGATTCCGGTACTTCAGTTATATACATCGGGTACATATATTGCATGCCTACGTTGTTGACTGTAAATTAATAACAATGGCGGTTATCAGTAAATTTCGTACAGAATCGAACAATGACATCATTATTATTTTTATACACATTGCGTAAGTAAAAATGGGCTCTCTTTATAAAAATGCAATTATACTCAGTCAAAATTAACCCAAACTACATAATTTGTATTTATTTATATAGCCATTGGGAATCCCGATTTAGTTGTGAAAAATTATAAATTGAAGTGTATTGAAGTAAGATCAGACGTCCAGGGAATTTCTAACGCAGTAATGAAGAAAACCGGCACTTTGGCAGAATCGATTTGCGTTGTTCAATTAGCCATGGTTTATTTTGTGACCAACGTGTCGTCGCCATCATTTAACAACAGTTTACTTTATTGCCATATTAAAAGTACACCACTTCTGATTTTTGCATAAGAGAATGGTTTCAATGCCAAAAATTTGGATTGGAACCTCACACAAATCCCCTCCGTAGTTTGATAGGTACTTACCATAAAATCACTTCCAAAGGAACTAGCCTGACATTCGTCCGATTACCACCAAACTTTGAAAACGGTTCCTAGATACATACTTCACAAGATGGGTGGACCACTATTGTAGGTGAGAAGCTGAGAGGGTAGGATTTAGAAAGAAATTGAATGTATATCTGTACGTAACGATTAATCATTAATAACGAAAAACGATTTTGAGCGAAGTTCGATTATACATGTTTTGAAAGACCGTAATATTTATGATTTTATCATAATTTGATATTGAAATTCTTATAAAAAAAATTCTACGTTACGCTCAATTTTTTTTTTTTATCACAAAGTACGATTTATAATGTACCCCCAGTTAAATTTTCAAACATTTCTGTTTGATCTAACAATTGTATCCACAGAGTACCTAAAAAAAAATTGGCTAAAAAAACTAGCAAAATTAAAATAACTATAAATGGCTCAAATGTTTTTAAAATTTCAGAATCTAGAAAAAGCAAAAATTATTTGTCCAAATTTAAAATAATTACGAATATTTTTAATTGGATTACAATAAAAAAAAAAAATTAAAAATAATAAAACTATTATTTTTATAAATTTTCTCATTTTTTCTATGTTTCTTTCGGTTTGCTCAATTATCAAAAAAACTACACGGAATATTAAAAAAAAACTTTTTTACTCACCAACAAAATTAAAAAAAAAGGTCTCTTGTAATTTTTTATTGAAGCAAAATTTCTAATAGGAAAAAACATAAGTTACAAAAATATAAAGTTATGAAATCGTTACTACGTAAATATTTTTCTGTTTGTTCCTACGTTTTTACTACATTTTTTCCGGTTTTTTTTAATTGTTATGAAAATCACTTGGAAAACCAAAAAAAATACTTGTTTAAAGTACCACTTGGATAAAATTCCCTTTCTGAAAAGATGCATTAGACTTAATACATTAGAGAATAAGAAAATAAGATTTTCATTTAAGAATAAAATAACAAACATCATTTTAAAACCATTATATTCGTCGGTAATGCTAGATATTATGATATAAGTTATTATTTTAACAAAACAATCACGGCAGTACTGTGATCTCTTATTCTAGAGCTGGTATAAATACAAGGATCTCGCAGCAAGATAATTTCCGATATCAAAACTAATATAATGCGCATACATGGACTGGGGTCAATGGCTCGCTCGGACTGCTTAATTGAGTTCAATTTGTTATGCAAAACCACGCCAGGTGTAAGAATGAAATACCAAAAAAAAATTCTTCAATTATCGGATATGAACTCGATAACGCATGGGTGAGAAGCGCCACATTATACTTTTCGATTACTATAAAAATGTATGGTGATTCATATATGCATTGCCCCAAATACTACTGTACTGGCGACGAAACAATCACGGCAAAGTACACTAGACCCTCAGTAAAGATAACCCAATGAATTCTTTCTACGTACGTGGCGTACATAAACTTAAAGTCACTGGTGTAGGTAAGTATTTCGAAAATCTCGCATTATTCTT
This sequence comes from Cinara cedri, assembly GCA_902439185.1. Classification (NCBI taxonomy): domain Eukaryota; kingdom Metazoa; phylum Arthropoda; class Insecta; order Hemiptera; family Aphididae; genus Cinara; species Cinara cedri. The sequence goes on along the minus strand of CABPRJ010002439.1, from coordinate 50,241 downwards.
GAACTTGAAACATATTCAACAGGTAGTCGATGAAATTGTTTTGTTGCACATAAGTGACAATTGTAGCCGCCTATATTTGAAAATTCTACAAAAAATTCTACATTCTTCACCGATAATATTTTTTTGAGTAGGTAATTTTAATGATGTGTTGAACACGGATTTAATGTAATATAAGAGATCATTCGTTTTTCCATCCCGTATATCTGCGATCTTCAAATGCATCACTTCATTTAAATTCTTTTCGTTTTGAATGTGGTTTCGACTAACTTAAAAAAAAAGCTTTTTTTTAGAATTTAAGTACATTTCAGTTTCCATTGTTTAGTGTCCAATATAAGTGTAATTATACTCATTATGAATAACTTTTTCCAAATTAATTTTTTGAAATTCACTTATTATTATTATTATTATTATTATTGTAATTGTTTTAACCACTACGAACCCAGTATTCCGATTTCAATGCCTTCTAGTTCCTTGGCAATGTGGTTAAATATTGTTTGTCCCTTGCTAAAATCCGCCTGAATCACTTTTACTTCGACGTTGAATTCTTTTTCTATGAAAAACATCAATAAATAGTTAAATATAGCATTGATCAAATTATTAATCAATAATCAGAAAAAAGAAAAGGTATGATTTGGTATACAGATTAAAAAAAACCCAGGTATACAATATATTATATATTGTTCAATGGTTGTTTAAATAAATTTATTTGAAAATAAATATCAGAATTGGTAGATACTAAATTGTTCCAACAAATTTTGTTAAATAAACAAATGGACAGCCCAAATACATACATCAAGTATTACTATAATATGATCAGCTCCATAGTAAATTTGTTTTAATCGTTTGAGATAAAAGAATTTCTAAAACAAGATCGAACATTTTTAAAAAGAGCTGATACTGATGACGGGTGTGGCCACTGTTGTAGGTGGGTATTGGAGAAGATTGGGTACATTATGTTATATAATTTAAAAAACGATAAAAAATATACTACATTAAACTATTTTTTTTTTTTTACCACTAAGCACGACTTATAATGAACTATCTACCAATATCCATTAATTTCTGTTAAGTCTAACAATTCATCTACAGAATACCTACCAAATAAAAATTACAAAATTCGTAAAATTAAAATGTCTTTCAATGCTAAAAAATAACTCATTTGTTTTGAAAATTTTACCACGTATAGAAAAAGTAAGTATACATTTTTGTTAAAATTTTAAGACTACGAATATTTTAATCTATATTACAAAGAAAAAACAAAACTGAAAATATTAAAAGTATTAGTTTAAAAAATTATCCGTTATTTCTACGTATTCTTTCAATAATTTTATTCAGTTATCAACAAATTTCAAAGAAAATCAAAAAACGAATTTCTTGATCATCATTTAGATTAAAAGTTCAACAAAAAAGGTCTCTTTTCTTTTATCTATTGGATATTCATGATAGAAAACATAAGCCATACAAATTTTAAATAATGAAATCATTGTAATTGTAATCGCCGTTGTGCCATAATTTGAAAAAAAAGTGTATTTCGTCTTTTTGATTTTTCCTAATTATTATGAAAACTACTTTAGATATAAAAAAAATTACTATCAGTGGAAAAAAATTAAAAGGAACAAAATCTATTTTTGTCATTTTTGGATTGGAGTAATATTTCTGGTAGAAAACATCATATAAACCTTATAAAAAAAATGAAAACGGTAACAACTCCATGGCGCACCGTTGCGTTTACCTATAATTTTCTTTAGGTTTTTCCCAATTATTCCAAAAACCCATTGGGAAATCAAAAAATGACCTTCTCAACGCACCAACTTGAGAAAATTAACTGTCAGGAAAGGTGCTATAGTCTATATTTCGGAAGAAGTTTTCTTGTAGAAAAATTGTTCACCAGACAGAAAAAAAAATCATACACATCATATTAAAACTAATAGATCGCTCGGTACACTCCGAATCTAAAATTAAAACTAAAGAATTTGGCAGTTAGGTACTTTGTGTAATCATATTACCGCGTTTTACGTATCATATACTATTCACTAGAAATAACAATTATATTTTGTAAAAAAAAAAAATTCCATTACAATATATTTCTCTTTCGCTATTAATTTCCGAAACTTACTAATTTCGGAAGCGATCTTATTCAATTTGTCAATACTTCTACTGATCAACACGATGTTAAGACCTCGTTGGGCTAATTCCTTGGCGTATTCTTTCCCAATGCCGTCCGTAGAGCCGGTGACCACTAAAACAGAATACCATTATGTTCGCACAATAAAATAGTAATAATCATTTTTAACTGTAATCAATAATTACAATTAAAAGCTAAAGTATACAATTAACCTTTGTGTATTTTATATATCATAACTAGGGCTGGGATTTATAAGTAATAAAAAAACAATAATACCAATGTACATATAATATATGTAATTCAAATGACCAAAATATGTAATAAAAAAAAATTTAAAAACATCAATCCAAAATAAAACAATGACAAACCATGTAGAGTTGTAAGTTTTCAAAATAAAAGCTACGATGATTCGGTCCTAACACTGAATTATATATACTAAATGAACGTTCCATATCACAGGATGTTATTGGTGCATACTTCATGGCTGTTATTTCACTAGGCGACAATTCGAGGTCCGTAGAGTTTTCATTCGGTATACGACAAAGAAATATTTCCTATATATTTAATAGACTTAAATCCCGAAATTTTGTTTAAAACTGCGTTCATTTTATTTTTTAATAATTCAGCTATTGGACCCTCCGATTCATTGATTTTTGAAATTGATGAATCAATAATTTTGAATTTTCGCTTAACAGGATGTTCGTATTTTCTAGCTTTGATATTAATTCACCTAAAAACCTAAAATTAGACACAATTATATAATTGAGCAGTTTTTATATTAGGTTTCTGAAAAATTTAATTTCACTTGGAAATTGATGCTGAATCTTCAGAACCCAACATAGATACTACATTTTTAGTTTGATCATTATATTTGCAATAGTAATTTACGGCTTGTAACCATGTCCCCCACCAGTTATGATTCATAACTAATAAGGTTAGGTTAAATGAAAATGTATTGGTTTTATTTTTTTTGGTAAGGAGCTTAATTTAATTGTGATCAAAAACGGGTACTCGAATAAATAAAATCTAAATGTTACAATATTTTAAGTCGGGGACTGTAACTGAGCTTAAAATAACCGGAAACCTTGTGTTAATTATGAACTGGAACCTAAACCAAAACCGTTTTAATGTTTAAATAGCCAAACCAAAATTCGAACCTAATTGCGAAAGTTCCATTGTTTTCGGTTTTCAAAGGTTCTTTATGGTTTATAACTTTTTATATATAAGTAAATAGATCAAAGAAATTATACTATTTGTGACACGTTTTCAACACTATATATTATTTAATTTATTTTTTTTCTAAGAATAACTTATTCTATGTATAATATGGAAAATAAAAATCATATTACTTTAGCCTATAAAATATATTACATAGTCAATACAGGTTATTTTTCAATGAATTAAAATATGTAAAGTGCCTACATAATTAATAATATAATAATAATAAAATTGATTAGGTATCTTCTATAGAATGTAGACATATAGTTGGATAATAGTGATATTGATTATTGATGTCTAATTACCGATCTTATCCTAAATTATTCAAACGAAGTTATTGACTAAAGAGGATGTTTAAATATTTTATAAATATATTATAGTATTATTTTCCTAGTCGTGGTTATAGGCCATAGTTATACTACATTTAGTAACAACGAAAAGAGGACTAGGAGGATAGATCTGGGTATCGTGTAGGTACTAGGTATTTGTGATTGGGTGTTTGCGTCGACTACAAGTAATAGGTATTGCAGCCCATTATTAATTACCCCGTTATTAAATATTATTATTATATTTCATAGTATTACGTAATAATATTACCTACTGCGATTATAATTATTGCAATTTGCATTTTGTAGTATTGCACTGGCCACTGGCGACAACGGTCAACGTTTTTGGTCGCGTTTATAAAATATTACAATTATTCTAATAAATATTATATGCAGGCTATCCCATGAAGATATATCCTTTGAATATCTCCGGAGATAATAGAGATAATCAAATTTTGTTTTTTTTTTTTACTACTTGCAGGGATGAGGAATACAAATATTTATTTTTTAATTGTTTTTTTTTTTAGTGAACAAATTTAAAACATTTTAAAAGTTTAAGGAAAATTTTAAGATATCCATTATGTAGAGTTTATTTTTCTGAAAATTTGAAAGTATCACAAACATATATTCGATGAATAGTTTCTAAGTAACAGCGGTTTTAAATTCTACTAATCCTTGTGAAAACTGATGTTATCGTGTAACACGGTTATATTATTCCTTAGATAACATAGGAAAATAATAAAATAAAAATTTATATTTTGAATTTGTTTACAAAATAAAAATTAATTCAAATACAACTAATTGTAGTCCTCAATCCACATTCCTGTGAATAATAGAAAAAAAACGGAATTTGGTTATTTTTATTATCTCCGGAGATATTCAAAGATTATATTATCTTCGTGGGACAGTCTGTATATTTATTTATTTATATAGTTCATGCGGACATAAAGTCCAATTACAATAAAAATTGTTTATCTTATTTTTCACAATTAAGAACTTAATTCACAATACTTTTAAATTTACAAAAACTATTAACAAAAGGATCAACATTGTACCTATTAGCTCATAAACGATTAATTGGTAAATTTGGTACTAATTGATTACTTGCTAAAGATGAATAAAACAAATTGACGTTACCTAAATTAATTTTAGGAACTTTAAAACTAACTATGCATAGTAATTCAGGACATTCAATTAAATTATTATAAGAAAAATAAATCTAATTTTTTCTTTCTTATTTCTATAGTATTTAAATTTAATATACTGAGTAATGGCTCATAAGATATGTGTGCCTCTCTATATATATATTACAATTAATAGAAAAAAAAATCGGTGTTGCACAGCTTCTAGTTCTTTAATTAAACCTATCTAATGAGGTGTCCAAAGAATGGAATTATATTCAAGACATGGTCGGACTAGTGAAAAGTATAATGATTTTAAGGCAATTTTAATATTTGTAAAATTTTCACAGTGGCGTCTTAATAAACCTAACTGTTTTGATGCTTTATTTATTATTTAAGAAATATAAGTATTAAAAGTTAGATTCAAAAATATATTTTAGATTTGTAATATTTAAAACAATTGATAGTTTGCAATTAAAAATTTGATATTTGAAAATGATAGGTTTCTTAATTCAGTAGAAGGAAATAAAATTGCATTCAGATAGGTTCAAGGTCATTTCGTTGGTTGAACCAGCTAACCATATTGTCTATATCTTAATGTAGTAAATATGCATCATCAATGGATTTTATGAAACTAAACAATTTGCAATCATTAGCAAACGAAAATAATGTAGCAAAACGTAGACAAAAATTTAAATAATTTATGAATATATTAAAAAGATGTGATCCTTGAGATAAACCAGACGTTATATTTATAGAAGAAGAAATTAAATTTTTGTATTTTACTATTTTAATTATATTAGTGACAAATGATGTAAACCATGATAATAATGGATTATTTATATCAATATAATTACATTCTGTGATAGAATAAAGTGGTTAACCCTATCACACGCTTATCGAAATCAGAATAGAATACATCTGCCTGATAACCCTCACTGATGCATTTTAGAATTTTTTGATAAAAGTGATTAAATTAGTATTAATGGAGTGATTTTTATGGAATTCATGTTAACTACCACAAAGAATATTTTTGAATAAAGGACTAATTTATTTATATATTAAATCACCAAACTAAATACATTTTATTTTTTAATAATAATTTATTATTTATAACTTATTATTATTATAATTATATTTTAATAATTATTTAATATTAAAATAATTGTGGCTTGCCGTAAACAAAATTCTGTGTAGGTTTTTGGTTTTAGCATTATTTTCTAAAGAATAACAAAAAGATGCACGTCGAGTAGGTCGATCACTTAAAATTTTAATTTAAAAATATTTATTTGTTATAGATTATAGTCGGTATTGATTGTAACCGTAACTATAATCTTAATTTCATATTTTTAAGTTTTATGACTAAATCTGAAACCTTAATAAATTTTTGTGGTAAAACCTAAACGAAACCAAAACCAAAAAAAAACATGTTTTGAGAAGGTAAGCAATACAGTTTAAAAGAACTATGCATACGTTCGATATTGTTTTTTTGTTGTAATTCGGTTAAAAATGATCGTAGAGACCTGAAATTTTTAGAAAATACTTATTTTCGAGCTACATGATTATTAAAAACATTTGGTGTTTTCGATATTTTTAGGTTTTATTTAGCTTTATGCGGATAAAATTAGTTTTAAAACAGAAAAGCTTGAAAATTTAAAACGATGTTCATTATAAATTGTACTAAAACGTGGAAAAAAAAATCGTACATAATGTTAGAAGGTAATAATTTTTTTTTTTTCAATATTTTCGATAATTATTCAAATTAATATCAACGTATACATTGATAGTATACTACATGCATAAAATATTACAATGTAATAATTATTATTAGGTAGATATTTTTATATTTACATGATCTATCTCACAGAACTATACAAATATGAACGATATTGTTATGTCACTAAACATCTGATGTAATAATCCAATTGACCGTATTATAAAATACGAGAAAGTGAATGTATTACTCGTCACTTTCCGTTTCCGCATATACAGAGAGTTCCACAAAGGCATTCCCATTGCAATATCTCCTGATATTGTACAGAGCTTATTCTTCTGAAAATGTTGATATATCAAATTTTTATTTCCGTTAAATTTTTCGTTTTTAATAATTTTTTAAAACTCAAAAAAAAAGGACCCATAATTACAGCGGGCTGTAATCGCATTTGCTAATTAGTTATTATTATCAATTATCATAAGTAATTGAGTGTATACTTTTTTTCTCTGAACTTAAAAAATCACTCAAATTAAAAACCACGAATTTAATGAAAATTAAAAGGTAACACGTCAAAATTTTCAGAAGCTTCAAATCTGCAATATTCGAATGCTTCAAAAACAATAAAATACAATTTTTTTTTTTTTCTAAATTTTTTTCCAATACATAACAAATTAATTGAAATAAAAATATTTTTAGTCCTTATTCCTGTGAATAATATGAAAAAAAAAACGAAATTTGAATGTCTTTATTATCTTCGGAGATATAATGGGTACATCTTTGTGGGATACCTTGTATAATGATTGTCGTTGGTTGTAAGCATCAAGAATAATTAATTAATATAGGTACTGCCAAAAAAACTATCCATATATGTTCCTAATATTATTAGACTTAACGATCAATAGGATTAGAAATCCCATGTTCCTTGACGATTTAAACATATTTTATTAAATTTAATATGTTTTTTTAGTATAATGATATTTCAAAATGGTTTTATTAGGATTTATCATATCAACAATTGTATGTCAAACCTGACAAACTTTGATTTATTTTTGATCCTCGGCATTTCCCTAATATTCTCGGAACAAGTTTTGCTCCCAGTCGAAGCATTTGAAACTTTTCAGTTTCCATTTTTTATCATGAGTCATTTGAAATTTCACATTTCACTACTAATTAAGATTCTGTCATTACAACAAAAGAAAAAAAATCCTGTGTACTACCTTTTCTCTTCCCAAAAAGCTTACCTTTTGGATTCATTAGAAAATCGCCAACATACAAAAACATGTTTTACAAAATCAAAATTAAAATTAAGAAGCTTATAGAGAACCTACATAAACATATTATTTTCTCAGGAAAAGTTACAGAAACCAGTGTATCAACCATATTGCTCTTGGCACGCAATTCAACCAATTCCGGTAATTTTCTTGTAAATACTTGTAAATCAAAAACCTAATTTAACCTGTAAATTATAAATGTAAACAAAACTAGATGATTGGAATATTTTAACATATATTTAGTAGTCAGGCTATGTAGGATACAGTTTAACATTACACTAAACGAGTTGACGTTTATTATGTGTCTAACATAAACCACATCTTACGCTACCGCATGCGATATAATATCAATAAATATGCAACCAGTACTTAAATTGTAAATCAGTTTGTTGACTATTTCGCAATCATTTTTTTTTAAATTTTTTTTTTATTCGTTTCATTTATTTTGTTTTTTCATAAGATTGCAGTGCTGTAGATAGATACCTGTTTAAGAAAATCACTGTGTACCAAGTATTTATACGATTGCGTAAAAAATATAGGTACCTATTCGAAATCACATTATATCATATAATATTTTACTTTCACTTTAATATACCACGCTTTTATTTTATACCTACGTTATAATACTCCAACATCTCCAAAACAAAAGACCTTTCTTGTTTCATTTTTAATCTAGTTGGTAAGTAAGCAATTCGTTTTTTGATTTCCCTAGTAGTTTACGTGATAATGAAAAAAAAACCGAAAAAAAAAAACATAGAAAGAACGGGAAAATGCACAAAAATAATAGATATTTTCAATTTTGTTGTACTCAGATTAAAACAATTAAAGAAACTTCAAATTATAAAAGAGAATATTCTATGCCTTTTCTAGACTTGGTGAAATATTTAAAATATTTTGGTTATTTTTGAGCTATTTATAAACATTTTAATTTTGTATGTAATTTTTATTCGGTAGAAATTCTGTGGATAAAATTATTTAACCAAACAGAAATGTTTAAAAATTCAACAGGAGGTCCATTTTAAGTCATACTTAATGGTAAAAATAAAAGAACGGACATACTTCGCTCGAGGGTGGGCCACTGTTGTAGGTGAGAAGTTGGGAAGATAGAAGGGAAATTTGATATATATCTATATGCAACGATTAACCATTGCTAACTAAAAACGATTCTGAGCAGAGTTCGGCTATTAGTGATGCTTTGTCAACAATATATTTGTTATATTATGATAAAATAATTGCATAATATGCATTATATATTTTCTTTAAAAATATTTGTTTAATATTATAATATTCATTTTTCCGATTTTTCTCCAATTTTTCCTATTAATTGGGAAATCCTGAGAATATCAAAAAATTATCTCCTTAAAGTACCACTCTGGTCAGATTTATTTTTAGAAAATGTGCCAATATTATAAATCAAAGCTGGTAAAAATATTGTCCGTAGAAATAAAAAGGCCATAATTATTAATTACTAATAACTACAATTCGCACATTTTTGGCATTTTAAAACATGTATAACCGAATTTCACTTTGCATCTAAGTAGTTTTTCGTTAGAAATAAATGTATCGTTGCTTACAGGTATAAATTAAATAACTTTATGTATCTTACCTTTCCGATTTTCTACCTATAACAGTTGCTCACCCGTCCTTAGTAACAGCCCTTTTATTTTTATTTTTTTTATATAGGTACATATATGAATATTAATACGAATAGATTTTAATTTTGTATTTCAGTATGTTGAGGAAACTTTCAATACAATAAATTACGATTAGAAACCGAAAAATGTACCATGACAACTTCGGAATGTGGAAAATTTCCTACGGTCGGTATGATAAGAAAATACTAAAAAATGAATGTTTTTACTTATGTAGAAAAAACAAATTAATTACAAACTAATGTAAGTATAAACAGAGAACCAATCTAATATAATGTGGAATTCGTCAAACGAAGGAAAATTATTATACTAAATGAGTCATTGAAATTTTTAATTATTTTAAAATAATGAAACATATCGCGTTTTACATTTCGACTGTGATAAATCTGATGATGAATTTTTAATTCGAAACCGGTCGTATAATACACTTATCATAATACTCCAGGCGACGCATTTATTTATTTTTTATTTGTATAAATACATTTTGTATTTAATTGCTACCTATATTTATTTACGAGTATTAACCATTTTAATAATTTTGTTTGTACTTTATTATTTTATTAATTATACCTTTTTATAATTTTTTCGGTCACAAAATGTTTCTAAATCTAAGGTAGGTACTATTATGTATTCAAAACATATATATATATATACTGTTTTTCCTAATATTTATTAAATAAAAATTATATTTACTGATAATCATAATCATAATTACCATCATAATTACCTACTATAGTTATAGCGCATTTACATTTTTGTTCTTCATAACAGTTCTAAAACGAAGTTCATCTTCGAATTTGATTCACGGAATGTAAACAAATGTTTAATGGTACGACCTACAATTTATATTTTGCATTTTTCTACATTCTTATCCATTTCTAAGAAAACTTTCATAATTTTTGGCTAATGCCTATAACTTGAATACTATCATATACACGTCATTCGAGATTAATTAGTTGATAGTTTATTTATTTATATAGTTTATGTTTTCATGGTAAAAGCTCATATTTTTACAGCTAATTGTTATAACCATTAAGTTAAATTATCACCGGTTAAACAATAATTAAGTATGTTTTTTTTTTTAAATTCGATCTCGTCTTCAAATTTATATGTGATAATTTGATTTAGTTAGTTTAAAATTTTTTTTTTTTTAATTTTAACTTTTAACTCGTGGTCACCACGCACTCGGGGTACTTAAATATCTCAGCTATTTTTAAGCTGATTTTAAAACCCGTAAATATAATAAGATAATTCTGACATTATATCTAACTTTCTTAAAATAGGTTTATTATAAAATTATCGATTTCTCAATATTGTATATGATACTTATAGTTTGTTCGTGACAGTTTTTCGAATCCTATAAGTTGTCAGTTCGGAAAAAAATTACCCCATACGCGTGATTTCACGTTATAAGTACATTTCCTAACAATTATTTTTCTCAATATTACATTTTACATTACAAATTAATGTCAGTAATTTAATCCTCAACCACGAAAAACTCTAAGAGAAAAATGTTAATCATCAACAATTTAGTAATAGCTTAAAACGGAAAACAATTACAGACATACCAGAGCGAACTAGTATTTTATTTCATAGATAGTTAAAAAAAGTAAACGTGTCCAAACTTACACTAACTGATTTTATGTGTACAAAAAACAATATGCATTATGCACGTAATACTAGTTACCCTAAAATACCCATATTGATAATGTTCACTATGTTTTAAATTCTGTAGAATGTAAAACTAAAGATAATGAACAATTTGTATTATTTAATAACTAGAGACTGGTAAAGTTATGCTATCGTGTCAATTTAACTTAAGCTTTTTAGTTAAAAAAGTGTACTTTATGTAGATGGAACATGTAAATATTGTACTACATTTTTTTATCAGTTATTCACGATTAATGGTATTATATTCCATTTGTATCTTTTTTATTAAAAGATAAGCAAATATTATCTTATATCGATAGCATTTAAAGCAATTTGTCGCTAAACCACTAAAATAAATACTTCATTTTTATCACAAATAATTTACGTGGACTTCGAAAAGGTCATACATTAATATAATATTATGTTGTATTATGATTATATATTTAATTTGAAATTATAACAAATTGTAAATTATTTTTCAATACTACTTTAGGAACACCTCGTGAAAATTAACTGTGAAAAGGATGAAAAGATAACACGAATTGCGTCCGGGACGCAATTTATTCAAAAAGGTACATATACCTAATTTGGTACGCTATTCATGTTCACCCGTTATATGATTTGATTTTATACTATGTCATATTATATGTATACATATATGTAAGAAATTAGTTGATAATTTAACATATAAACTATAATAGGATAAACAATTAACCCCCCCCCCGCCTTAATTTGAATGAATAATTCAATTTTTCGTAATTTTATTTTACTTGATTTGATCGAATTAATTAATTTTTAGTGAACCTCTTGTCCTGCACATTTAAAGTAAGCTGTATAGTGTATAATAAGCGTGTTTTCGTAAGTTAATTTTTGGTAAATAGTTCGTTACTTGGTCGCAATATCGTCAAATCGTTTTGATTACTCTACTGCAGTATTTTACCAATGGATAACCATGTAACCAAAGATGATAAATAATGTAATTTTAAATTCTGAGTGTAGCGAAAAATGTATTGGTTTTATAAAGGTGTTTTAAATTTTTTTTTTTTTTTACTGTTTGTTCCTACAACCACTTAGTTGTCGAAAAATCATTCAGGTATCAAATAATTTTACAGTATTCAATCTGACTATACATATTAGCAGAACAATTTGTTCGTTTAACCAGTGGAAGATCCAAGGGAGCGATCCACACTCCCCCCCCGCGCTTACTCTTCAATTTAGCTACTTTCAACTCCGATATACTTTGAGCTTGATTCTCATTATAAATGCGTGGATTATATGCATTTTCAAGTCAACTTTGTATGGTTTATAATACAAGAAAATTAAATTTTGAGCATATAGTGGCATGGTTACTAGATAACTAAATTTCTATATAATATAATGAATATTACTTGTGCTTTTTTTGCCAAACAAAAAGTACATAATATAGTGACTTAAGATACTTTCATTTTCATTTTTCAATAAAATACGCGTTAAAATATACGCAAACACATGTGCTATTTAAACCAAAATATAAAGGGGAAAAGATACATAGGATAGAGTTATAAAAAAAAATTGACTTAGGCCGATTTACCCCGAAACCAAAGATACGTATTATTACGAGTTATTATCATCCAAAAGCACTAACCTGCCCATTTGCCGTACTTGACGGCCATTGGCGTCCGGTCGGGCATTACCAGTGGCACCATGTGTGCCACGAGCCCCAGCGCGATTTCCCGGAGCGCGTCGCATAGCAACACCAACACGACCACGAAACCGATGACTGCGAATCCCAGGACAATGGGCCCGGTCAATGAACGGTCCGATCCGAAGATCTCCGCGAGTATTGTAGACGACGCCGTTTTTGTTGATTTTTCCGGACGGGGTTTCAAAAGAAAGTTTATAAATTTAGAGGGGAAGGAGGAGAAAAATGTTTTTAAAAACGATCGATAAAGGAGAGAAGTGGAGAGGACGCGATCGATATAATACACGAACGAGTATTACAATGTTAACATTATATTAAATAAAAATATATTATTGTTTATTTGAAAGAATTCGTCATTTGACTATACTTCTTGTAGCTACTATGACGTTACAAATATTGCCGATCGATCGGCCGTCGCCGACTGTCCCGTACGCAATGAAAAACACAGTTCGTCGCGTTCGTCGTTGGCAATTCGATCGCGAGTCTGCGGTGCCCCCAGCCGGTTCGCTGGTTGAACTGTATCGGCTGTTACGTTGTCGTCAGGCACGCGAAATGCGATAACGTCGAGTCGAATCGGTGGGGAGACCATCGACTGCAGTAGCATAATATAATAATATTATTATAACCACCGCGGGCGACCGTCCATTGTGATAATGCATACATCACATACGAGCCGATGAACAGGAAACAGTGTTACTGGGTCAGCTGCGTGTGCGCCGCTGTTGCTCCTCCGCTCTGCGTGCCCACGCGGAGACAATCGCATACTAATATAATATAAAACGTTGTTAATTATTTTTTACACAGGTACAATACAAGTGTATAGGCGGGTACACCGTGCTAAAGTCTGCATGACTGTAGATAATATTATTTTAAACATCTAGAATATTATAATATAATTCACTTATTGTATAAATAATAATTACGCAAAGGAGACATTTTTTTTTTAGTGAATATCCACTGCGTGCACACTCCTCCATCCTCCCTTAAAAACGGATCCATACTTACGAGATTGGACCAAAATATTTTATTCTTTTGTTATGGGAGAAATAAAATCATTAACAACAATGAAACCTGTTACATGTGTAACATAAATAATAATTATACTAAAACTACATAAAAACATAGTCTACTACAGTGTTTGGGTATGGAGAAAATTGCCTACATCACCTTCTCTGAATCCACCACTGAATGACGCAGTGCCCAGTAAAACATTTTTTTATTACAAGATTATAAAATATTTTGCCGCAGAATGAATTAATGTGTACAGCTACGTTACTGAACACTATGTGGGTAAAATAGTTTGATCAAACAGAAATGCATGAAAATTTAACACGAGGTTCATTATAAGTTGTATTTAGTGGTCAAAAAAGAGAAAACTGAACGTGATGTAGTTTTTTTTTAAATTCCGAATGAAGCGAGGTATATTTTACAATGTTTATCGTAACGTTCTTTCAACAAAAATTAACAACAATACATACCGTCAAAAAGATACTAATGAAATACAGGCAAGAATATTTTTATATTCTTTTATATTTTTATTCCGGTGAAATTATTTTAACTTTTGCAAACTATGTTTTCTACCAGAAATCTTGGTCCAATTGAAAAATGACATACATCGATTTTGTTTCATTGTGTACCGAATTACGAACAGTGAAAATTATTTTTTTATATCTAAATTAATTTTCATAATAATTTAGAAATATCAAAAGATACGAAAATTACGGAGCAACGATTGCATTATGTATACAATTATATTTTTCTATTTGTAATCTTTGTTCAAATTTCAAAAATATTATATTTTTTGAAAGAAAATTTAATCTAGTTTGTGAGTAAGAAAGTCGTATAGTTTTCTTTACAATTACGAAAACCCGGGTAAAAACCGTAAGAAATACGGCAAAGTATATGGCATTTGGTGGTTTAGTTGTTTTTCGGTTAAAAATTACTGTAGAGATCTGTAGTTTTCACAAAATACTTATATTGACCTTTTGTAGACTTGGTAAAATTATCAAGATATTCTACATATTAGCCTTTTCTAAACTTGGTAAAATGTGTATTTTTAACATAACATTTTAAATTTTCAAGTTTTTATTTGATTTTATGTGAATTCAAATATTTTCGCGCAGTATAAATTCTCAAAAATTTAACATAAGGTTCACCGTAAGTTTTACTGTTAGTGATAAAAAAAAAAATATATAAGTACTGCTGATGGTTGTGCTACTGTTATAGATGGGATGTTGGGAATATGAGATAAGTCTATAAAGTTATTTAATTTATATCTATAACTTGTAAGCAGTGGTGGTGTACTTTTTTCAACTTTTTTTCCTATGAAACAAATACCTTAAATAAGTACCCACCTACCAATTTTTTCTCACTTTACACTTTATTTTTCACATATTTTAAAAGCAGATTTAATCCTCCGAAGTGTGTATTAATGTATTGTACATTTTACAGCAATCTAAAGATACTAAAAAAAAAAAAAAATGTATCCCACCTGCAAACAAATTGTATCTTAAGTTGCCCCGTGGTAGGCCAACCTCTGCACCACCAATTCATAAAAGTACATAATTTTATAAATATATATTTAATATCAATTAATTTAATCCTGCAATTTAGTGTAATTTGCTTGGTAAAAATAAATTCAGAATATTATTATTATAATTTAAAACATTTTAACTTTCAAATACCCAGTTTTAGTTTTGCATTGTTTTTAAATTTTAACATATTGGAAAATTTCTTATTTTGTTTTTTGTTAATTTTTACCATGTACTTAAACTGAAATATTTCACAACTTCTGTCCTTAGACAGGTACCAAAAAATATATTAGAAGTTGGTACTAGGTTATTTTTTACTTATAACAGTTATAAGTATTGTTCTATGATTTTTTATATAATTTACAGTATTAAATTATAAAATACTTTAGTTTTATTAACTATACTACACAACTAAATTTATTTGAAAATTAAATTATCTTTTAACAAATCAGATGATAAATCAAACTGATTACTAGCTGAATTATAATCAATAGGTATATCTTTTTCACAACTTAATATCGTGAGGCTCTCTAATCTGTGTTTAGTTTTTGAACGTAATCTTGTTATAATTAGTTATACCTTCGGACAAAAACTAAAAGTAAAATTAATTATAAAATATATTAGTTAATTTTAAGAAAAATAATTAAATTACTATTACTTTGGAAAAAGCTCTTTCTATAGAGGCAGAAGCTGCTGAAATGGTAAGGAATCCCTTATAGGTTATGTATAACTTTGAAAATGCATGTCTATTCCAAAATTTGATATAACTTGAAACAATTGATCAGTAATTAATGTTTATTCAGAATTTGTACACTCATTTTCAAGTGAGTTTAAATCTGTATCAGTACTGTTACAACTATCATTGTCCAGTGGATTGTTTTCAATTTGAAGTAAATTATTGGGCACAAGTCCATCTAATAAACCTTGTAGTGATTTATTAAACATAAAATATTCTATTCTTAAATTACTAGGGTCTATACTTGGTAACCATTTCCCTATGTCTTCAAATGCGTCTTCTGGTAATTCAAAATTATTACTTGAACAAAATAAAATTCGCTGCGGTAATAATAAACTTAGGTCCTTTATATTTCATTGGCTTCACAAAATCGAATGGCAATGGTATTTATTATTTTGTCCAAAACTACAAAGTACCCAGTAGTTTTGTAACGTTCGTTTGCTACAATTATTGTTTTATCCGTTGTTATTTCTCATTGTTATTAAGGAAGTCAAAAAATGACCTCCTTAAAGTACTTCCCCAAACCGGTTTCCTTTCAGAAAAGGTACTACACTAAAAAATCGGAGCAAGATTTTTAGTAGAAAAATTGTTAACAGATTAAAAAAAATACAAAAACAAAAAAATAAACATTTAAAATCAATACATACCTCGCTTCATTCGGAATTTTAAAAAAATTACATCACGTTCAGTTTTCTCTTTTTTGACCACTAAATACAACTTATAATGAACCTCGTGTTAAATTTTCATGCATTTCTGTTTGATCAAACTATTTTACCCACATAGTGCTCAGTAACGTAGCTGTATACATTAATTCATTCTGCGGCAAAATATTTTATAATCTTGTAATAAAAAAATGTTTTACTGGGCACCGCGTCATTCAGTGGTGGATTCAGAGGAAGTGATGTAGGAAATTTTCTCCATACCCAAACACCGTAGTAGACTATGTTTTTATGTAGTTTTAGTATAATTATTATTTATGTTACACAATTAACAGATTTCATTATTGAATACGACGGTATTTCAATTTTAAAACATGTTTTATACCTAATAAAAGAAACAAATCGCTAAAATATAATTATATTTTACAGCTTTATTGGTATAAGTATATGTTAGTGTATGTCAACGGAAAACAATCAAATATTATTATAGACTATACAGTGTGATCAATGTAACGTAAGAGTAAGACATTAATTTTCTTTGAAAGTATTAATTTTTTTTGGAATTTGTTTTTAGAAAATTTGAAATATAAGTAGCTCTAAAATACTATATTTTTCTTGTTTTTGTCATCTTTATTTTAGAGGGTATTATAGAATATTTGTAACTGGATTACGATAAATAACAAATTTGAAAAATAATAAAAGCATTATTTTCGTAAATTTCCCGTTTTTTCCATATTATGAATTCCGCCTAGAAAATCAGAAAATGACCTCCTGAAAGTACCATTTGGACAACATTTCCTATCAAAAATGATCTCGCGCGTATCACACTGAACAGAGGTGTAGTGGCCAGTCTGGAAATGGGAATTTTCCAGATGGCCTGGACCGTATTTTGGCCTGATGGCCTAATCATTTTAGGTTAGATTTTATTTACGTTAACAATTCGTTTTTATTAAACCTCCAAAACTTTAAAAACTATGAAACTATTGCGTTAGAATTATTATATTATTAATGAAATAATGCTACATTTTAATAACCTCGTACTATAGTAATTTCAGTATGAGAAAGCATCGCATATAATATTACAGAATATTACATATATATAGACATCAAATAAAATCAAAACAATATCTGGCCGTCGGCTAATTATTTTTATAATAAAACACCCGGATAACATGTGGTCTCAAAACTAATTACTACGAAAATAAATAATCTTACTGATAAAATGTATGAATAGAATAAAAATATTATTCTTTGTATTAATGTACTATAATTAATTATTATTGAGAAAGTTTTGTGTAGTTTTATAGATTATACAATTAAATAGAAAAATACTTCCTAAGATAATGAGGACGGTTGCAGCCTCTTTTACAGGTAATTTATTTTATACCTGTAAGCAATAATAAACTATTGCTAACGAAAAAACGATTCTGAGCAGAATTCAGTTGGTAGTGATGCTTTGTCAACAATATATATGTCATATTATAATAAAATAATTAAATAGGCTTTATATATTTTCTTTAATAATATTTACTATATTTATTTACGAGTATTAACCATTTTAATCATTTAATTTTTACTTTTTTATTTTATTAATAATATTTGTTTAATGTTGTACCGGTTTTCTTACGTTTTTCCCGATTTTTCATATTTGCTGGGAAAACTCTTTGAAAAATCAAAAATGACTTTCCTAAAGTACTTCCCCAGTCAAATTTCCTTTCAGAAAAAGTACTATCATTGTAAATTAGAGCAAATGGTTGGTAAAAGTTATTTACAGAAAAAAAAAATCATAATATTTTAGTAATATATTTCGTACATTTTCCCGTTTTTTTTCGGTTTTTCACATTTGATGAGAAAACTTGAGAAAATCAAAATATGACCTCCCTAAAGTACTTCTCCACACTGATTTTCTTTCGGAAAAAGTGCCGCACTTAAAAATTGGAACTTGATTTCTGGTAGAAAAGTTGTGAACAGATAAAAAAAAAGAACTTTGTAGAACCATAAGCTTTTTCGCTCAACTCAGAATCTAAAATATAATTCGAGCGGAAAGATAAAAATTGTTTTGGCGATTTACTTATTAAATAGTGAGTGGCCTGAATAAATTTGAAGATTCGCTTGAATTTGCTTTCCACCACGCCCCTGTATCTGAACAAGCTTTCTGGTAGAATTTTTGTACACAGCATGAAAAAAAATAAATAAACATCGTTGTAAAACCAATACATTCTTCGCTACACTCAGTATCTAAAAAATAAACTAGGAAATTTTAAAGAAGTCTATAAATAACTTAAACCCTTAAACGATTTTGTGCAATACCCGTCAGACAGCTCTACTATTTGATGAATTTCAAGTATTTCAGATTATTTCTGATAAAAATATTACACTCATACTTACTTACTTTTTGTACAATGAGTCAATTGTCTGCTAAACAAAATCCTAAGAACTATCTTCTTTTTGCTGCAATATGTTGATACAATTATTACAATTATACAAAGCAAATACAATTACACCTAATATGAATAAAAAGACCTATCATAACACTATTCACGAAAATTGTTCTATAAAGTTTATAGAAAAGACCAACAAATGTCGATGTATTGGTTTTATTTGTATTGATTTCTAGGTTACTAAAGTATACATTTTTTTTAAAATGTTTTAATACAATTATCCAATGAACTATTTACAAATTAAGATATCTAATTTATTTAGGTTCTATACAAAAATATACTGTGATTACTAGGTTATAAAGTTCTTTCAAAATTATATAGATATATAGCCATGTAGGTAATAGCCACCCGGAAATTTGACGCTCACAGTGGGCTTTCTGAACTTGTTTACTAATTAAAATTACTGTAATTGTATAAAGTTAGGTTACTTTGAAAATAAATAATATAGGTAATAACTTTTAATAATATATTAATTGTAATTATACATTATATTCACTCGAGTTTATGTATAAAATTACATTTTGTTTCTTTAATCTACATTGCCTATAACTATATATTATGCTAGTGGCGTAGTGATAGGAGGGAATTATTAATAGCGTAGCTACGATTTATCAATGGGAAGAGTTTTGGATGATTTAGGGATCTACAATCTTCATCTTAACCTTACTTATAGCTTAAAAAAAAGAAGTATGGGGGACGGTTACAAGACCCAATCTCCCCACCTGGGAGGTGTTATCGGTTTAGCTACAGTTCCCTTGACTGTGCTTATTTATTAAAGGTACTCATCCCATAAAGATATACCCCTTGATTATCTCCGAAGAAAATAAAGATGACCAAATTCTATTTTGTTTTTATATTACTCACAAGGATGAGGTCTACAAATATTTATATTTGAATTCAATTTTTTTTTATTTTATTATTTTTGGTAAATTTGAAGATAGCCATTCTGTAAAATCTATTTTTCTGAGAATTTTTATGTATCACACATTTATATCCGATGAATAGTTTCTAAGTAACAGCCGTTTTAAATTCTACTAATCTATGTGAAAACCAATGTTATTTAGGGAATAAAATAACCGCGTTACGCGATAAAATTAGGTCTAAAATGCCTGAGTCTTATATGTTGGATGTACTTCAAGAACTTTCATTCTTATCAAATGAATTACAGTTTAGAACAATCATGCTACCAAAAGCTGAACAGTCAATAAAAAGAACAATTAGAAAAATTATCTCTCTAAAGTACCTTCCCAGTTATATTTTCTATTAGAACATAAGTGCTATCGTTGTAAATTGGAGCAAAAGTGCTGGTAGAAAGGTTGTTCACAAAAAAAAAAAAAAAAAAATTGTAATATTTTACTAATATACTTTGTACATTTTCCCGTTTTTCCTTCGTTTTTTTTTTTTTTGTTTTTCACATTTGATGAGAAACTTCTGAGAAAATCGAAAAATGACCTGTCTAAAGTACCGTTTCAGACAGATTTCCTTTCAGAAAAATCGCTATCATTGTAAATCGAAGAAAAATTGCTGGTAGAAAAGTTGTCCACAGATAAAAAAATAATAAAAAATAAACATTTTTTGTAAAACCATAAACTTCTTCGCTCCACTCAGAATCTAAAATTGGTATCCAAAGAACACTTATGGAATATTTTTCAATAAATTATATTTATTTACTATTTCAATTAATATTATTATATAATTATTTGAGGTTAAAGTAATAATTATACAACAATATTAATAAAAAAAAATATTTTGTTTTTATTTTAATTTTCACACAATATGTAAACTGTATATGTTTCTAATTTACTATTTATACCCTTTACTAATACATAAGGTTAGACAATGCACTATACATTACACTTATACCTAATGATGTTTTTTTGCGACTTCAGCAGCACTGTCTATATATACAATCGTAAATATATTTTATAATGTTATATTGTTGTAATTATTATTTATTGTCATAAATTATAATGTTGTAAAATATGAGGAAAAGGCGTTATCATTTATCACGATAAGCGGATAATGTATATAGATACCATACGCATGCAATAAAAATATAATAAATTATAATTGTATTTAGGTACGTACCTATAACTACCTACTTGTATATGTAAGTGGATTATATTACCCACTTAATATTATGTTTTTCATAAAACTATATTATATATTGAAATACCATTCAAAAATACTTAATTTATTTACATAAAATAGGTACGTGCTTCGGAAAATATATTAATAATATTATGAAAACAAAATACAATACTCTTATGAATTACCTACTATTATGTCGTATCACGAGTCATCGAACACTGTCTGCATTTAAAAATGTTAAAGCATACCTATAACTATAATATTATGCCATCTAAAATAACTCAGGCTTGATGACAACAAAGAATAATTTGTTTCATGAACATTGTGTTAAATTTTTAAATATTTTTACCTTGGTCAAAACAATTTTATCTACATAAAAGTATGAAACCAAATAAAAATTATACAATTTCAAATGGCTATAAATAGTTCAAAAAGCGCCAGAAACTCAAAAAAGCCGGCTTGATAAAGATATCAGGTTTCTACTATAATTATTAACTGAATTAAGAAAAATAAAACAAGAGCTGATACAGAGGGCTAGTGAAACCACTCTTTTAGGTGGGTAGTGGAGAAGGTGGGATACAGAAAATTATTTAAATATACCTGTAACTAACGATAAACCATTGATAACGAAAAGGGATTTGGAAAGAAGTCCAGTTTTACAAGTATTGGAAGACCGTAATAATTACGAATTTCGTCAAGATTTAATTCTAAAACACTTATAAAAAAAAAATACCGCATTAAATTCAATTATATTTTTAAAAATCAAATGTATTTGTTTTTTCCCTATTACCTACCCGACATGGTTTTCCAAAAAAAATATTTTGGAACTCTGGTTTGAATTTGTGATTATATACTATTGTTCAACAATAGATACATATTATCAATAGACTACGAGAGATATACTGTAAAAATAATATTGATTTATACTTGGTGATTTTTTTTATCATATACCAGCAATTATCTCGGAGGAATTTGAATGAATTTGATTTCTGTTTTTTCTAATCATTATGGAATCATTTAAACTTTATTTTAAAACCATTTTTAATTTTTACCTCTACTCCATATACCTTAAATAAATACATACTTTTGATTTTCAAATAGAGAGACTTTTCCTCTAGGATAATTACTGGTTCGTAATAAAAAAAATCAATCTGTATAACATAACACATATTATAACTTCCGTATAAAATTAAAACTTCAAAAAGCTACGATTTCCAAACTAAGTCCGCTCAATTCCGATTTTACCATCGTTTTTAAATCGTCAATAGGTACACATATGATCAAAAAAAAAAAAATAATAAAAATTTGCATGGACCAGTAACTCGATTTGTTCCATATAATTGTTTACTCAAATGATTTTCATCAAAATTTGATATTAAAATTCTTTTATAATAATACTACATAAAGTTTACATTTTTTTTTTTTAACACAAAGTACGACATTTAGGAAGTCTCCAGTTAAATTTTCAAGCATTTCTGTTTAATCTAACAATTTTATCTATAGAGTATACCGAATAAAAATTAGGTACAAAACTCACAAAATTAAAATATAAATCATTAGCTCAAAAATGAATTAAATGATTTGAAAATTTTACCACGTCTAGGAAAAAAAAATGCAAGTTTTATGAATATATCAAACTAGATTACATTAAAATATCTAAATTAAAAATAATAAAATAGTTATTTTCATAAATTTCCCCGTACTTCTAGTTTTTTTTTCCGATTTTGCTCAATTATTTAAAAAACTACAAATAAAATCAAAAAAACGACTTTCTCGTTCACCCATTAGATTAGATTCAAAAATTCAACAAAAATGATTTCTTAGTGTTTTTTTATCGGAGCAATATTTATGGTAGAAAGCATAAGCCATACAAATTTAAAATAATGAAATCGTTGTGTCGTAAATTGTAAAAAATCGTATATTTTGTCTTTTTTGGTTTTTTCCAATTATTATGAAAATTACTTGAGATATCAAAAAAAACGACTTATTCTGTCAATAAAGAAATATTAATAGGAACAAAATCAATGTCTAGTCATTTATCGATTGGTGTAATATTTCTGGTGAAAAACATAAGTTGAACATATTAAGATAATGAAACCGGAACCTACGTTGCCTTGCCGTAAATATTAATCAATTTTAATTTTTAGTTTTTCCAAATTATTAAGAAAATTACTTTTGATATCAAAAAACGACTATTACTGTCAGTGGCGAAATATACCTCCTCAATGTACCAGCTAAAGAAAATTACCTTTTAAAAAAGGTGCTATAGTCTATATTTTGGAGTAAATTTTCTCTCTAACTATATCTTCCTATCTTCTTACCTAAAACAGTGGCTGCACCCGTCCCCATTATCCTATGATAGCTTTTATTGAACTAAATCAACAATGTATGCTCACTAGAATTTCCTTTAATTGAATTGTCCGTCGACATTAATAGTATAGCTGTACACTATTTTTAGCACTTTTATCTGTCATTATCATCAGCCCGTTGTCTGATGTATCGAAATTGCCCATGATTTAAATTTTACAGTTAAAAATTCATTATTGTAGCTTATGAGTAAAATTTTCACAGTCTAATTTTACCGCTCATACAGGTACAAAATAAATTATATCTATGTAAATTTGTTATAACCAGTGCTGTTTTCGTAAAAAAAACTATAGTTTAAACCAGAACCTAAAATAGTGTGTCTTGTGACACAAAGCGTTTGCTTTGAAAACCAATGTGTAACCCCTAAATTATAAATGTATGTATCAAATTGTGAAAACGTAGAAATAACAGTAATTTGGAATTTACTTATAAGATACTCCACTACTTTCTCCTTAACCAAACTTAAAAGTTGAATATCTCGTAAAAGGGTTGATCGAAATTTAAATGTTTAGCACCAAAATTTATTTAAACTAATGGTCTAATTGTGATATATTGTGATATATCATTTTAAAATTATAAGTTGGTAGTCGTTTTACCTCTTGATGATTTATCAACATTATATACTTTTTTACGTTTCCGTGGCTAATAACTATTGAATATTGAGTAAAACTGAGTTAAAATATTTAAGTAAAATTACCACATAATTGTGTAAATTTTATTATAGTAGGCACTTTTGTATAATGTATTTTGTGTTTATAAAATAGCCATCATATAATAAACACGTAGTTATAAATACTATTATGATGATGCACAGGGAGCGTGCAGTATGCACAATGCACAATAAATGTTATATGCTCTGTAAAGTAACTAAAGTAATTTGAGTGTTGCTGATTATATTATAACGTATATAAATGATTATTATGATTTAGTATACGATACCTAGGTAGGTATTATGATATAATAAATAATGGTCGGAGCAGACGAAAACTTTCTATTTTGACTCGTAACGGGTTACACAATATGTATCCGAGACGTACAATGATATATTATAATCTTATAAAACGAAAATATTTTAATATGATATTATGTTTAATTTCAAACATTACTTATAAAAATATATATATTAATTAATTCTTAGTGTAGTGGTGAAGTTCAGGCTATAAAATTTATTTTATTTTTTTATCAGAAAACGCATTTTCAAGTTAACAAAAATAATAAGATTTTTTTATGCTTCACATAAGTACCTCAAAAACTAAATTCTTCGACCTGTAATACTTTAATTCTAAGATTTTTCTAGACTCTCGACAGTCTTTGTAGAAAAATAAATATAAAATAAAAGCTGATAACATACTAGGTATACACCTATATTGGTTTTATTTATGCTAATTTTCTGGTTGATATTAACATCTTTCACCAGAGTTTGAACGACCCAAAGCACATAATTGGGTATTTAGCCTGAAGAGTGGACTAAAGTCCATGGAAGCAACGTATGGAATTTTCGAAAATTGTTGGTGTATACGAGTACCCTACTTTATACGTAGAGTATCTTAAACCTACCATCATATAGATTTTACTAATAATACATCTAGGTCAATCAGGCGTTTGTTCTCGAATGTCAAGTCGTCGTAGTAACAAGTACAAAATAAAAAAAAAAGAGCTGATACTGGAGATGGGAGCGGCCACTGTTGTTTGTGAGAAGTTGGTAAAGTAGGATACATAAGGTTATTTCATTTATATCTATAAGCAATGATAAAGTATTGTTTGACGAAAGACGATTTCGAGTGCAGTAATATATAATTTGAAGTTTCATAACTTTTTATGCGATTTTGTTTATATTTGATTTAAAAAAAAAAGTCGTTCGATATTTCGAAAATTTGACCACGTCTAGGTAAGTCCAATATAAGTATTAACCGAGTTTCAAGTCTACACGTGTATTTATAACCGAATTACAGTAAAAAAACTTCCAAAAGTTAAAATTCCTTATAAGCTCAAAAGTGATTCAAAAGTTTTGGAAATGATACCATAAGAAAGTAAATCAAAAACGTGTCTTGTGATTTTTCAATTAAATAATTTTTTCTAATAGAAAATGTCGTCTGTATTTTTTTTTATAAAATAATGGAATCGTGAAATCTTACGTTTTCCTACGTTTTTTCTCACAAGTTCTTTTATTTAAAAAAATGGCGTTGAAAATGAGAAAATTACTTCTTTAAAGTATCATCTAGACAACTTGAGCTTTCATATAAGTTGCTACTCATAAAAACTGGAGCAAGTTTACTAAGAAAAAACGTGTCCACAGACTAGAATAAAGAATAAAAGAAAAAAATAAATAAATATCTTAGAAAAATCAATAGCTCCATTGCTATGATCGGAATCTAATAGTATTATGTCGCGAAATCATAATTCGTTTTAAAACATTTTTGAAGGTAAATGTGATGATTTTTATAATAGATACTATTACACCACGTATATACTGTCCATATCACTTATTTATTTGAAAATAACGCACGTTACTTTATAGATATTGCACATGTTTGGAATCGTAAAACAAAGTGATACGATTTTCCGTTATAAATAAATAAATAATTACTTTGTTATATATCAAGGTATTTTCCGGTGTATCTTTTTTGTGTTATGAAAAGATGAGTAACTATTCTTCTTTTATGAACATAGAAGACCAGGTACCTTAATTTACCTATTCTATTTTAATCTTATTTATTTTTGTTGATATCATTTTACATGCAATTTGCATGTAGCAAAACAGCACAGTAGACTCTCGGTAATCCAGCAGATATCAGACCAGAGAACTGCCGGATGAATGGAAATCCACATAAAAACGCATTTTAGATTCTAAATGGAACGAAGAAGCTTATAATTTTACAATGATGATTATTTTTTTCTTTTTTTTATCTCTGTGCAACTTTTCTACCAGAAGACTTGCTCGGATTTCTACGTGTAGCACCTTTTTTGAAAATAATTTCGAGCAGAAAGACACTTTATAGAGGTTATTTTTCGATTTTATCAAGATTTTTCTCATTAAATATGAAAAACCAAAAAAAAAAAACGGAAAATGTACGAAATATATTATTAAAATATTACTATTTTTTTTTCCTGTTCATAACTTTTCTACCAGCAATTTTGCTCCAACTTTTATTGACAGCAATTTTTCTAAAATAAAATTTTACTAGCGAGGTACTTTAGAGAGGTAATTTTTCAATTTTCCCATGAGTTTTGAAGCAAATGTGAAAAACCGGGATAAAATATGGGGAAAACGGTACAATATTAAACAAATATTATTAAAGAAAATATATAAAGCTTATTTAATTATTTTACTAGAAAATTACATGTATACATATTGTTGACAAACCATCACTTTCAACTCAACTCCTTACAGAATCGTTTTTTCATAAGCAATGGCGTTCACGTCATCAAAAGACGTGATTTTATAATGTCCCATCATTATCGGTTTCTTTCACGACCGTTATTTCCGTTTATGTAAAATGTATTGTGTGTGTGTGTGTGTGTGTGTGTGTGTGTGTGTTATAACTACTTATCAAAAGAATTATTGTTGTATTTCATTATCTGTTACATAACTGTGTCCAAGCGCGGCCTCCGTGGTCTGCACTTTTTTGTCGTATTATTTACTGCAATGTCGTGTCGTCCGTCCGTTCCGCCATATACTTCGGCGGCGCAACCTAAAATTATTGTCGTTTTTTTTCCTTAATATAATTTCTGTCGCTCTTGCCCGCTCATCGTACGCGCGGGGCGATATTCCGATAAATATTTATTTAATTTTGTTTGTTGTTTCTGTTGTTTTCTATTGAGATATAAATTTGCTCTTGTACTCTAATAAATAAAAATCGTATTTTTCTTTAAATCAATTGTGTGCGTTCTCCGGTTTTTCGCCTCTCTACTTGACTCTCCCTTCGGCCTCAACTCGTCAACTTCAACGGAATTGCTCTCTCCGGCCACCTTGGGGGCGGTTTTAGAAAAAGTAAGTCATTCGATTCATACCATCACATTTATCTGATTTTACGAACTATATAATCTTACAATGAGGGGAATTTTTGAGACACTGTGTCACTGATATTATCTCACGAGTATCATAATCGTATCACTGATACCACACAACTCATTTTAAAAATAATTTTTCTTTTTAATTCGATAATTTGGTAACCTAAAAAATAAAAATATAATTATCTGTTCTTTGGACAATTTAAAATCCTTGACAATTTTTTTTATCATTCAAGAGAAATAGATTTTTAGTATCTCTTGAAAATAAAATAACCAAACATTGAAATTATGAGTAATTTAAATTATCAAAAAATAAATTCAAGATACTTAATAAAGAAATAGGTATTTATATTTACGGCATTTATTGTCGATTTTGTATCGACATTTTCTTGAATTTGACATTCCGAAAAATAAAGCCATTATAGCCTAAAGAATACTTGTAGGTAACATTTTATTATTATAATATTAATGTACAAAAAATGTATCTAATTTACTCTTAATAATATATTTAGAACATTCCAATCACATGATAATATAACAAATAAATGTTAATTATGGTGCTATGATAGTTCTCATTATACACGGGTACCTTTTAACAAGTGAGATTTTTGAGTTTATTTCGGCACATTTCATAAATATCACCATTTTCATTCATTTCACCCATATTTTATATCACGTTTTTGAAATACCCTTTTATTCAAATAATTTGTCTCATTTCATTCGCTGATATCACTTATCTAGAACATCTAATATACATATTACCAAGTTTCAAGTCTCTACGTGTATTTATAACCGAATTACAGCAAAAAACTCCCAAAAATTAAAGTTCCTTAAAAGCTCAAAATCGGCACAAAAGTTTTGGCGAAGATACCCTAAGAAATTAAATCAAAAAGGTAACTAGTGATTTTTCGATTAAATCATTTTTTCTAGTATAAAACGTCGTCCGTGTTTTTATAAAATAATGAAATCATAAAATTGTACGTTTTCCTACGCTTTTTCCCACTTAAGTGTTTTTATTTAAAAAACGACGTCGAAAATAAAACAACTAGACAACTTTGAGTTTTAAAAAAAGTTGCTACATGTAAAAATCGGAACAAGTTTACTACGAAAAAACGTGTCCACAGACTAGAAAAGAAATAATAATAAAAAATAATCGTTTTTCGTTAGCAATGGTTTATGGCAATCTCTGTGACAGATATGAGTTAAATATAAGTATAAATATATATACTTATATATATAAGTTAAATAACTTTGTATATTCCACCTTCTAAACGTCCCATCTACAACAGCGGCCGCATCCTTTCCCAGAATCAGCTTTTTTTTTTTTGTACTACGAAAGAAACCAGTGAAATTCACAATTTCGTGCAAAATTCGCACCTACTGTTTTATCGTAAAAATATCATAAAATTAAAATTTCTCATATATAACATATATGACGTGTTCGACCACAATAATAGTGTCAGTAGTATTAATTTAATATTAAAAATTTTTCTTCTTATATAATAATATATATTATTTT
Organism: Cinara cedri; assembly: GCA_902439185.1. NCBI lineage: Eukaryota > Metazoa > Arthropoda > Insecta > Hemiptera > Aphididae > Cinara > Cinara cedri. The sequence continues at coordinate 21,128 of CABPRJ010002439.1, read as the reverse complement.
AGTATTTACAGATTAGTTTGAAACACTTATGCGTCATATTATAATAATATATTATTGACATCCTGGACGTGTCTCAGGAGATAAATAACTTGTTTTATTAATATTCGTTTAAATTTGATAGGTATGAAATCAAAAATTTCCGTTCGTTGTGGTTGGACCACGTCGATTTTCAAAAAACTGTTGGTAACCATTAAACTCAAAATTAAACCTAACGTAACCTACAATAATTAAACGTAATTTTATTGGATAGCGATGGCTAATTACAATATTATTTGTAGTCTTTATTTTTCTTAATATGTATTTTTAGTTATTAGTTTATTACCAACATAGATACCTACATACATTACTACCTACATCTATCTATTAATGTGCCATTACCTCATTTGCCAAACGACTATAATAAATATTAAATAGGTAGGTACAACAGACTACACGTACTTTCGATTTACTTTTCATTATTTAGGTACCTACCTGTCTAATTCACGTTTCACTAAGTAAATCCATCATTTTTCATTTTCACTACTATATAAGATTCTGATCGCAGTGAAGAATATATTGGTATTACTATGATGAGTGCAATTTTCTTTTTTTCTTTATGTTTACATCATTTTTACCAAAGTTCTTCCTCCGAATAAAAAATGACAACAGAGCTTTTTTTGTAGAATTTTAAATCTAGATGGTGCATCGAGATAGACATTTTTTGATTTTTACAAGCATTTATTTTTTCATAATAGTTTGGGGGGAAAACGGACAAATTCACGGAAATAAAAGTTTCATTAATTTCGATTTTTTAATTTTGATAATCTTGCTCTTGACTTTTTTAAAATTCAAAATGGTAGATTTAGAATCTTTGCTGAAAGGAAATGTTTTCTAGTTATTGTTTAAGAAGATCGTTTTTTGATTTTCAAAGTAGTTTACTAAAAAGTTAAGAAAAAACGTAGAAACAAAACATTTTATGAAAATATAAGTAATAACTAGGGGTCTCTATTTCACGTGTATTTAAGAACACGTTCGTACGTGCTTTTATGAAAACGGCGCTAAAGTGCGCGTTACTAAAATACGAAAGCGTTATTAGTAATAACGCTTTTGTTATTTTAGATTCTGATTTTTTGTTGTAATTCGATTAATAATCCTAGGAAAATGAATTTTTACGTAATAGGTATCTACTTAAATTAATGTCTTCTAAATGTGGTATAACTTTTAAAATATTCTGCCAATTTTTGAGTTATTAAATTTTTATTTGAAATTATCTAGTTTTTTTTTAGTTTTCATTTGGTTTTATGTGGATACAATTTGTTTGACTTTAATGGTCAAAAATTGATTGGCCGAATAGAAATAATTAACAATTAAATGCAAAGTTCTTTGAAAGTTTTATTTAACATTAATACAAGTTTCAGTAAGTTGTTAGAAAAAAAAATTTTACATAATGTAGTCGGTTTTTATATTGATTTTAAAGATCAAATTTTGACAAAAACTTAAATACCTTTTAAAACATGTTTAACTGAAATTCGTTCAGAATTGAAATTCATAAGCAATCATTTATCAGCTCAGTAATTCAATAAAGTTCAATAACGACCCAACTTTCCCAACTTCCCACCTACAACAGTGGCAAACCTATCAGCAGTATCAGCTATTTTTTTAATTTCATTAATGCATTGTTCTAATAATTGTAAAATATTAATAATGGATATTATTATTATTATATCAGAAAATAATATTATTCGAGGTTTGTTGGAGACATATTAAAATAAGCCAATAAAATTATAATTTCGCTAAACATAACTAATGACTTAATGAGTTATGACTAATTGTAAAATAACATTATCCATAGGTACCAAAATTAAACGTAGGTAGCTGACAAATTATTACTAATTATTGTAACCATAATTATTATAGGTACTATTAGTAACATTATAACATAATATACTATTATATTTAGCTGCGAAAAAAAGTTATAATATTAGTGTAGGTAGTTTTAAAAATATACAAGCAAAGGGAAATAGCTGATTTATAATTTTCTTAAGTAAGTAGATATCTATTTGAGTTTTAAATAATACTGATGATAACAGTTGTAATAACTATATTATCTGATTCTGATGGCTATCAAATAATAATTGTATGTTTGTTAAATCATTCCAGTGTGCAGTGGCACAGAACCCTATGTTTCCTCTAAATTATATTATTAGGTAAATAGTAATATATTTACCGAATTATTTATTTCTTAGTAAAAACATTACCTATGTTTTATTATGATTATTTATCCAATAATATAATACCTATAATATATATTGTAGCAAATTCTATATAGTTCATTTAGTTCAAAGTAAACTATAATATTTGTATTCATTAATTAACTAATTAAATGTATTTAATGGTTTACATAAAACATGATACTTATTAGTGAATGGCATCTAAAGGTATATAATGATTTTCGTTATGCCAACAAAAACTATTTGAAACATAAAGTTATATGAAAAAAAAATGGGTTATTATTTAAGAGCAATTATATTGTAATTCCAAAAACGCTGAGAAAGTATATGTTATCAAAAATTCATCACACACTTATGAGTCTACAAAAATCCAAAATTAAGTCAGTGATCCAATATTTTGGCAACATAAGATAAATGAGAACAAACTTGGTAACAAATTGCTGTATTTGCGCAAGTTACAGTAATAGGTATAAAAGAGAACCTATGATTTTGAGAGGTTGTGGGAACAGACATTTTTCAGTTTAAAGGGAAACAATATATTTTAGCTGTTAATTATTTTAGTAAGTACATAGAAGTTGAAGAGCTGTCTGATCTTAATGTTGAATCATTAATGCGTAAATTAAAAATGATTTTCTCAAGATATGGAATACCAATAACAGTTTACTCTGATAATGGGCCATAATATAAAACAAACATTTTAGATCATTTGCTAATGGATGAATTTTGAACATAAAACTTCAAATCCCAGATACCCAAAGTCAAATAGAATTCAAACAGTTATTTAAACTGTAAAAATCATGTTTAAAAAAGTAGTTATGGACAAAAAACGTATATGGCTACCTATGTTAGTGTTACAGAACACACTATTTAACAATGAACTAGCATCACCAAATGGAATCATGTTTAATAGGAAAATAAATGGTATACTGCCAACTAGAAATAAGGAGAACAAACACTATCAGAATTTAAAATTGCAAATGAAACTGTAATTTAAAAAAATAAAGTTCAATATGACAAAAAAACTAAACAATTTGAAAAATATGCAACAAATGAACAGGTATTATTAGTTGATGTAGATGGGGAAAAATCCTTACACCATGGCTAAGGTGATTGAGGAAAATAATAGACCCAGTTTGTATAAAGTTCAGTTAGAAAATATAAAAATACTAGAAAGATCAAGAACACACTTAATAAAGATCCCTAATGATAATTCCCTCTAAGTTTCTTCCAAGTCATATTCCTTACCTTGGGCCTTTTACACAGATCAGGTAGGGAAGTAAAGCTCCAAAATATTTAAAAGATTGTATTCAATAAATTGTATTAAGGTAATTATTATGGTACCTAAATATTATCATAGTTACATTTAAAGTTATTAGTATAAGAAGAAAGTGTATGTAAAAAAAAAAAAATTGTTTTACTTATAATTTATTTGTTTTCAATCAGAATTGTATAAATGTTATAATTGTTATTATTTTAATACTCTGTGTTAATTATTACTTTTGAAGGAATATTTTGATAATGATTGATTAAGTTTATATCAATATTATAACAAATGATCTTAGCATAACCTATATTATCATTAAACACATTATTGTAAAAGCAGTTACAACACAATTAGATACTTCACATTATGATTTATTATTTTAATGTATTCTTTATTTGTTTAATATAATACTAATAGTTACTATTTGCACAACCTTTTGCAATGTTGTCTTGTTTTAAAAAGTGTTGCCTTTATTTTATATATATGTTCATAACCAAAAAATATATAATACAATGACAAAAAATAGAACTTTATTTTGTTTAATATGTTATCTAATATTACTACTATTGATTTGAACAATTAGTACTTCTGCAATTATTAGTGTGTTATTCAAAATATTAATATTTATGTATTCTTGGCAAGGTACAGTGGTTCTAATAAAATTATGCAACATACTGTGTTGTTCAAAGTGTTGAGCATTAAAATATTTTTAGCTAACTTTGTGCCAGGAAGACCCATTGAGTCAGTTTTAATGAGTCTAGTTATGACTGCCTACACAAAAAAATATTTTTTATTTATTTTTACTAGTTTTACAGTTTCTTATATTTATCTTTTATTCATTATTAATTTATATATTTATGTACTTCACATTTATATTTATATTGACATGACATCCTAGTAACTCACCCCTCTAATCACAAGCTCACTTTCTGGAGAGGTGTCATACTTGTTTATTAATTAATTTAAACACTATGTATATATTTTTATATGACAAAAAATATACTATTACTAATTAAAATTCCTTATTCCTATTTAAAACTTGTCTATATGTTTCCAAATCATATACTCATATGTATAGAACTGTATAAAAATAGAAGTATTATACTTGTATACTTACATAGATAGTATACCCAATACCCATATTATTTTCACTCAAAAACTATGTAATGCAGAATTCTACTAATATAATATGGATTATTTATGATATTTTGACATTTAAAACATTTGTGTATGTTTTCTATCCATATAAAAAATTTTAAATACCTACCTTTATAAATTTAAAACAAAAAAATAACAATTACTAATGACAAATGTAGGTAGATAAAAATAAAAAAAAAAATGTTTGTATCATGAAATTTTCAAATACTAATTATACTTATTACAGTTTTTTTTTTATATATTTAGTAAATAGTTTATTTTGAATCTGCTTTTTTTCTTGTTGTCTTTTATTTATATATTTTAAATTTGGAGGCAATTTGTTACATATTATAATTAGTATTCTTCTTGATCAATATCCCTTAATGTGTAGATGCACATATACACATCTGCATATTAATGTGTTAATATGCATTATAATTTATTAATTGTGATGCATTAAGAAACAAAATAGGTTTATACAAAAAAAAAAAAAAAAAAACTACTGATATTATATTATGATTATAATTCTAGTGACTTACTGATAATGATAATCAAAACAATATTAATAAGTTATATTATACTCATAGTTTTTTAAATATATTTTATTTAACATCATAATATGTTCTGAAAAAAATAAATAATGTTTTTAATGCAATATTTTAAAAGCTTTTAGATATAATATATTTTTATATTAATAATCGGCAATTGGTACTAATTTATTAAAAATTATTTCTAATGGAAAATCAATAATGTTTTATAATTCAAATAATAAATATAAAAAGTTAAAAATATATTTTAAATATAGAATATAGTATAATATAGGTAATATTCTAAATTATTTCCATTGCTTTATTAGAGACATGTTTGTTTTTGTTTGGTTTTGCATTACTTTAAAAACAGCCATTTCAAAATCATCTTGTGTAACATGTATACGACTGTCCCTTAATGCAAACATTCCTGCTTCTGTACATACACCCTACATCAAACAAAACTATTACATTAATTTAAAATAATATTGACATTGAACATTAATTTCTGAAGATGGGTGCATTGAATTATGTTACTGACAAAAAAAAAAATAATGGGACAAACCTAGTAATGACCAATCTAATTTGGAGAAAATCATAGTCCATAAATTTCAATTTTTCACAATAGGTATGTACCACGTTTTTTAAAATTACATATAAATAATATTGTTACAATATAATTATATTGAAGAATTAAAAAGTTAGTAAACTTAATCATAAAAATACAACAAAAAATATATTTGTTTATTTGTTGCCAATATTGCATATTATATATTATAATATGCTGTCAGTAATAATTTGGTACTCACATACTGTGAAAAATTTAAATATATAGACATGGTTTTGTCCAAATGATGTTGGTCACTGTTAGCTTGTGACAAAAATTAAAATGCAAAGTTACACAGTAGTAACATAATTTGATGGTAATTAGGATAATAATGCAAAAGTGATATCTATTTTGTCTAAGCATTGCAGGTACTTTGGGTATTTGGATGATTTTGGCTTTTGCCCATTACATATATTATATATTATTATTATATTACCTTCAATTCCGCTCCAGAAGCGCCTTGTGTGAGTACAGAAATTTTCCTTAGATTTATACCCCTGAAGAGGTTCATTTGTCTTGAATGTATGCGCAAAATATCCAAACGCGAGTCTTCATTAGGAGCTGGGAACTCTATTTTTCGATCAATACGTCCAGGTCTTAACAAAGCTGGATCCAAAATATCAATACGATTCGTTGCCATGATGATCTAAAATAAAATAAGATTTACATAATTATAAACATTATGTTAATTGCATGTGTTTATTTAAATTTATTTAACCTTTATGTTCTTAGTTGCTTCAAAACCATCAAGCTGGTTGAGCAGCTCCATCATAGTTCTCTGTACTTCTGAATCCCCGCCATTACTAGATTCTATGCGTGATGATCCAATGGAGTCAATTTCATCCATAAAAATAATACTAGGTGCATGCTGTCTATATAGTGAAATAGTAATTTACTACAGATGTTATAATTGAAAAAAAAAATTGTAAATATAATGAAAACATAATTTACCTTGCCATAACAAAGAGTTCTCTTACCATTCTGGAACCCTCTCCAATAAACTTCTGTACCAGTTCAGAGCCTGAGACTCTAATAAAGGTACACTCTGTATGGTGAGCTACAGCTCTAGCCAGTAAAGTTTTCCCTGTTTAAAATTGTAACTCATAAATATTAATACAATTTTTTGTATTACTATTTTACACACCAGTTCCAGGTGGACCATACATCAAAACACCTTTTGGCTGAGCAATACCCAGAGCATCAAACAGTTCAGGATGTTTCACTGGTAATTCGATTACTTCTTTTATTTCTTTGATTTGTTGATCTAATCCACCAATCATATCAAAAGTAGAATCTGGCACTTTTTCAACCATCATAAGCGAAATCAAAGGATCCACCTATAAATTCATAACAAAATGAATAATTTATTATAACAAATAAATATAAGTATATTTTAACAAACCTTTTGTGGCAGTATTTTGTGTAAAATGTAGTCACTACTCAATGCTACACGACAATTCGGTTTCAAATCTTTAACATCAATATTTGAATTGGTCTCCACAACATATTTTCCTTCCATGTGGATATTTACCAACACCTTTTTCTTATCTATTACCTTGATTACTTTACCAATAAATGAACTTTGCTCTAGAAGTAATTGCAATTCTTCCTTCAACAGTCTCACTGTAAACAAGTAATAATAGTATTTAATGATTAATAAAATAATTGTTTCACCAGGATAAGAAATTAAATAATAGGTACTTTGATATTTTTGACATAGGTATTTATAAGCTATCATTAACTAATAACCAACTCAAAATGTAATTCAATTATACTTCATAAATTAAGTATAATACATTACTACCTTTAGTGTTAAGTTCATTTCTCTGAGCTTGTAAACGCTTAATGTTTAACTGTTTTTCATTTATGGCCAATAACAACTGATCTATTTTGATTGTGTAGTATGCTTTCAAACCATCTCCCTTGGAACTCTCACCCGTCTCAATAGGCTAAAAATTATAAATAAATATATAATATTATAATTAATTATAAAACATTTTTAGGACATATTATATTTGATCAAAAATGTAATGCTTAGTATGAGAAAAAGAAGAATAATAAAAATGTATTTAAACTAAAAATGTATTTATTTTTTTACTATAAAACAACTTAAAAGTTAATTATTTATTTTTACTGAATATTTACTCAAAAATTTATTTGACAAACCCATTTATTTAAAAAAAACCTCACGCCTTTTTTTTCTATAAAAAAATAATTAATAATATATTAGATTACATTATTATTATTATTAAATGAATCACTTTTTGCAAAAACAATCACCTAAACTTATTAAAAAAACTAATTTTCCTATTTAATTATCTAACCCTCTCCTAGCTACTCACCCACCAACCTGCTCATAAATTAATAAAAACTTATAATCTTTAAACTCATAGATAGTGATTGATCCAGTGAAGGTGGTAATCGCCCACTTCCCAATATATTATTAGCTTGATTTTCATAATAAATATATGTTTTATATACAGTACTATGCTAATTAGCGTTGGTGCACAAAGACTTTAATTATTCTATTAAGTAACTAAACTTAATATCTAGATAAAATTTAGCAACCTATAAATTTGTGGAACCTTAAGTGCCATAAGGCAATTAGCCTCTTTGCCCCCCCCCTTAAGCATGCCTTATTTATAAGAAATTTAAAAATTTCCCCTCCGCCTGTTATCTTGTCCTGGATCAGTTGCCGCTTACAGAACTACTTTCATGTAGCCACTAATACTAATAGAAAAAAATATATATTTAATTAAATGAATCATCTCTTACTTCGGGAACTTTTGACATTTTGATTACAAATATAATTCAAAGAAAACAAATATTGGACAAAATTTACAAATAAATACTATGAAAAAAAAAGAGAAGAAACACGAAGTATACTGTTGTGTTTTCATCAAAGGTCATCATAGATCAAGATCATACAATCGTAGATCTTCTACATCATAAATGTGATGACACAATGTAAATTGTAGAAGGTAGTTACTTACATATATTGATTTGATTAGTATTGGTGTCTTATTTATCACTGATTAGATTTTTCTTCTCTTACTTCATCATATGTTTAATCCTATTTGTTTCTCCATGCGTTTTTTAAAATACTGGTAATACAATACCATCGTATCCTGATGTACCATAATTTACATTATAAAAGAAATAATTATAATGTTATTATTTGATTTTTAATTTGAAAATTTTTTATCCAAATACAATATTCATTATTCTATGAAATTTTAGAATTATTGTTAGGTTATGTTACAAATTATTAGTACCATGATTCTTGACCATGAACTAAGAAAATATAAACTTCCAACGATATTGGCAGGTGGGTGGTACTGTGGTATTGGTGCGGTCAAGTTTATCGACGAAGAATACCTAAGTGGGGGGTATCCAAGTTCTGCAACGATTTTAGTGGTGTTTTTTTAAACCATACATATACACTGCAACGAATGCGTGCATCTAATGCGGCACGTACGTGTGATACAAATATACAATTATCACTTTTTGATTGTTTTACCACATTCATGGTTTTATTAAATCAAATTTAAGCTAGTTTTACTTATTCTACGTAAGCATTGTTTATATTTGTTATCCGGTAGTTGAACTAAGATAGCAGATGAAGGGTATAACATCCTCTTAGGCAGAAAAATAATTCTGCCAAAAATAAAACAACCGAATGTATTTCAGCCGAATCATCCGAAAGTCTACTAATTATCAACCTGTTAATTTCTTATCATTGTTTTTAATCAGGAAATGTTGAATTAGAAAACTTGGAAGTTTGAACGGTATAAGTAATATTATTATACGTATTTGTAAAATTGTAAGTATATTGTTTAATTTTAAACCTTAACCCATCGCATTTTCATTATACCTACCAATTTAAACATGTATTTACTGTAATCTTGTAAGTTAATAGTTACCAATAAATATTACAAATTGTAATTTCATTGTGTATTGCTTGATTTTAAATTGTAATTTTAACTATTAATCTTTTTTGTATCAATGATCAATTATAATCTTTTCATTCATGTAGTTTTAATGTATTATTAAGTATAAAAGTGATCAATAGTCAAAACACTCGACGATACAATTATAAACTCATAAAGGTATTTACATAATCATTGTTCTTATGTACTTATTATCATTTATATTATATTCAAGCATTGATACCAACAATATAAATATCTGTGATACAGCGAAACCAACCAATCAACCTCAAAAATGAATAATGTTAAAAAAATTATATTAAACCTAAAATTTTCAAAGAAAGTTGAAAATATTCAAGCTTGTGTCTCTAATTGTACCTATTTTCGTGGTTTCCCTACGTTTTTTCCCGGCTTTTCCCATTAATTGGGAAAACTGGGCAAATCAAAATATTACCCCTTTAAAGCACCTACTATCATTGAAAATCGGAGCAAAATTTCTGGTAGAAAAGTTGTCCACATTCATTATTCAACTCAGAATCTAAAAAATAGATGATACTGAGGATGGGTGTGCTAATGTTGTGAGTGGGAAGTTTGGAAGGTGGGTACATGGAGATATTGAATTTATATCTGTAAGCAATGATAAACCATTGCTGACGAAAAATGATTTGGAGACAAGTTCAGTGATACATGTTTTAAAAAGTCATACAATTTACGATTTTTGTTAAAATTTGATTTTAAAACTATTATAGAAAAAAAAAAAAATACTATTGATCAATCAATTTTTTTTACCACTAAGTTATAATGAACCGCATGTCAAATAATCAAACATTTATATTTAGTCTTAACAGTTTTGTCATAGACTATATACCTGCCAAATAAAAATTACGTAAAAACTCGCAAAATTAAAATATCTTTAAATTGCATAAAAATGGCTCAAATGATTTAAACATTTTAGCACATCTATATAAGGCAAATATAAGTTTCCAGTTAAAATATCAAGCCTTTACGAATATTTTTAATTTAATTACAATAAAAAAACAAAATAATAAAATAAATTTGGTATAACTGGAGTGAACGATATATTATCATATATAAACAAACAATAATATTTCCCTTATAAATAGATAGGTGTATTGTACACTAAGTGGGATGAGGTTACATTAGCACCACCGCAGTAAATATCGTTTTTTATGAGTTCTGGGTGGTATAAAAATTCAGAATTTGCGATAACAAATGTGTACAAATAGAATAACAATTGTTGGTGCAAATTTTTTAACGAAATTCCAAGTTGGGAGGTGCTAATGTAACGGACCTGTTTAAACATGCTTTGTCATATCATTGTAATAACATAAAACTACCTCTATATTATAAATTCTAATTTCACAAAAATTATAGTCATCGTTTTTCACAACTGTATTAAGTAAATCTTCACTACTCAGAAATCATTACAAAATTATGTCTGTATAGAACTATAGTGTTTTTTTCTTTCACACTCATTTTTACTGTAAAGGATATACAATGATTCTCATTTTCGGTATTCTTATTCAGATTTTTTTTTATCACTTATCAACTGTATTCCTTTTAGAGAAAATATTTTTCATCGATAATATTAAGTTCATTTTCAACAAAACACTTTTGTAATCTACGAAATAATTTCATTCGTTTCATTTATTTTTGAGGCTTGAAATTCAAAGTTTTTAACGGATTTGTCTTTTTTGACTTTAATACTTTGTATTCTTGAATTTATGCCTAAAAAACTGCCAAAAATAAATATATAATATAAAATAATAATATTGTATTTTATCTTAAGTCAAAGACTTTATCAGATTTGAAAGATTAGGAGATTGGTAAGGACACTAAAATGCTGTGAAAAAAAATGCTATCTTTTTTTCGTGCATCTGAACACTATCTATATACAAAATTAGCGCATTTATATCTGCAGGATATGCTTAAACTACAAAACAATATGGACCAACAGGCGTTTAAAAAATTTACTGAGGGATTTTTTACAATTAGACGCAATAACAAATTAAATTGTGAAACCTGGAGTGGTATGATGGTAGAATAACCGCTAATGAAATCAATGAAGACTGAAGGAGGAGTTTTGCGAGGAAGAAGTACTCAAGAAAACGTTTTAAGTAAATGGGTTTATGGCCTGAATGCTTTGAACACAATATGTGAAGATATAGAAACGTTTGGTAACATTTTCTTAGACACCGTTGATACAAGAGATTCACGCATCAAAAGAGATAATGCAAACGCATAAAAATTATTGAGTGGCTAACAATCTACAATCCTTTCCTATGTATAAATAAAATTATGTCATTAGTGAATGGAATAACCGGTATTAATGAATTTAACTGTTATGATGCTTATAACGTTGGTATAGTCACAATGAATAGTATGGTTTGATTAACATTTGATAAGTTTAAATTCAAGTAAGCGTAACAGAGCTCTTCCATTTTTGAGGGTTAAAAGCTTTGTTAAAGTTCATGATTATTAAATTCCTATAGATCCTCTTCAACTGTTTCAAAAAATTAGTTTAGATAAAAAAAATTGAAGAAAAAATACATGAATATTTACAAATTAAATTATCTCCATACCCCTTCGCTCTATTTAACGAAGTAAGTATACGAAAACTAATAAATCCGCATTATTACTGTTTTAAACCAACTCTCATTGAACAGGTTACTTCTAACGCAACTTATATCATTGACGGTGGATTTCTTTTGCATCGTGTTATATGACATCAAGGTGAAATGTTTAATTATATATTACATAAAACTATTTGAAAAACGTCCAGATCTTAACAAAACAGTAGCAATAATCAAAACAAAAAACTGTCCGATTGCAGGCATTTTCAAACATGGATTGCAATTTATTTTAGCCATGTATGGTGCCCCAAAAAAGAGGTCCCCATTGATAATTACAGGTATTTAACTTTTGCCAAATTTACCAGAAATAATACAATTTTCAAATTATCATCACTTCCACTCACAACTAGTGCCGCCCAACAGCATCTACTTCGTGTTTATTATCAAATACATGTTTGACTGGGTAACACATTAAATCCTGAACAGTGGGGATGGGCTATGAATGACAATATTTTGGAACCTGTCACGACATTATTACCACCCACACCTGAAGAATTGCTAAGTATGATTTTTTGTATCTGTACAAAAGGCTGTGGTACTAACTGCAGATGCAGAAAAATAAGAGTTAATTGTTCAACTATTTGTGGATATTGCCATGGTCGATCATACTTGAATTCAAGTTCTATGAATGGTTTGGATGAAAATATAGACGGTATAGACGACCCTTATGAATATAAAGGCATAAATCCACTACACTATTTGGCTGAGAATATACCCTAAGAAAACGATGACAAAGACCAAGAAAACGAAGATAGAGAAATAGAAGACGACATGTTAATTTAAGACATTCTATCGCATAATAAGTAAAAACAGTTTAGAGTTATTAATTAATAATTAAAATATTATATTTAATCACTTTTTGACGAAGTAAATGAACTAGGCCTACAGAGGAATTCATGTTAAAAAAAAATGCGCCCAGCTTCTACCTCAATTGTGATGTGGAAACGAATAGGAAACTTAAAGTTTTTTATGTAACTTTTATTCGGTAGGAACTTGGCGGATAAAATTGTTAAACTATTATACTATAACGGTTATTCAAATTATGTATAACCAAATTTCGCTCCAAATCGGTTTTTGTAAGCAATGGTTTATTGCTGTACATAAAATACAAATAAAATAACTGTATTTTTATAAATTCTACCTTCCCAACTTCTCACCTAAAACAGTGGGCCATCCATTGTGTGGAGTATGTCCGTCTTTTTTTTTTTATTTAAATAAAATATTTACAATCTATGTTACAATATCACAATAAGCAAATATGATAATTTTAAGTACAATAATTTATATACATTTTAACTGTGAATGATATGAGAAGGAAGGCCAACCAGTGCTGAAACCCAACGTGATTTGTTACTTTAGGTTAATAAATCTCTGCAGTATTTTCTTTTGAGTCAATGGGTGGGATTTATGGGTTGAGTATTGGATGTGATTTGCGTTATTATTGGGTTAGTATGGAAATGAAGTTTGGAATAAAAAGATCTGTAACGTTTTGTGGCTAATTGAACAACTGTTTCGATTTTTAGGTCCGATTGTAATACAGAGTTAGATACAAACCAAGGTTCAGAGATTAGCATACGGAGAGTAATCGACTGGAAAGCTTGTATGGTGCGAATTTGGGGTGGTTTAGCGCAGCCCCAAATTTGGATTGCATATGCCCATATTGGTCGCAAAAGAGATGTATACATAATAATTTTGGTATGAATTCGAAGTTTTGATTTTAATATTGGACAAAGTAGATGTAGTCGGCTGTTCAGAGTTTTTCTTTTTAGTTTAAGGTGTGTGCCCCAAGTAAGTCTTTTATCAAGCATAATGCCAAGATATTTGACATCAGAAGATGATGGAATTAGAGTACCTTGAAAGTAGACAGGTGGAGGAGGGTCAGTTATTTTTAATGTAAATGGTACATAAACAGATTTATCTGGATTTATTTTTATTCGTCACTTAGTTGCCAGTTGGCAATGGAGTCTAAGTAGATTTGTAGAAGGTTGGATGTTTCGTTAGGGCCATTACTAGCATAAAGTATTGTGGTGTCATCTGCGTAAGTGGCCATTGTGGTACTTGCTTTAACAGGTATGTCAGCCGTATAAATACTAAGTCAGGAGAGAGGTCGCTACCTTGGGTTACACCAGCTTCAGTATGGGTTTCCATATCGGATTAAATAGGAGCGGTTTTCGAGATATGAACGAATAATTAGATAATATGATGCAGGTAAAAAAAGTTTGAGTTTGTACAGTAGGCCTTCATACCACACTCGATTGAATGCCTGCGCTACATTCAGGAAAATACCTGAACAAAATTGTTTCATTTCGAAGGAAGATGATATTTCGTCTGTCAATCTATGAATTTGGTGTACAGTGGAATATTTTGCTCTAAAATCGAATTGAGAGTTTGGGATAATTTTGTAAGTTTGCATTATAAGTCTAATTCTTTTGAGTATTATTTTTTCGAATAGTTTAGCTAGAGATGGGAGTAAACTTATTGGTCTGTAAGAGGTGGCTAGAGTCTTTAGTTTATTTGGTTTTGATATAAGTATTACAGTTGACAATTTCCATATTATTGAGAATTATGGAAGTTTTAGCATAACGTTGAAGATGAAAGTAATTAGTAAAATGGGTTTGTGAGGACGATTTTTGAGAATTTTATTGGTAATTAGATCGTAACCTGGTGATTTACCATATTTTAATTTTTTAATTAAAAATAAAACTTGGTGAGGTATGTTTAGCAGATAATGATTTAGGTAGAGTACTGTTGATACTAGTACTATTTGACAGTTTCTAAGTATTCAGAGTTTGATATTATTGAAGCATGAATATTTTCGGTAAGTGTTTATCGAATAGATTGGCTTTTTCAATATCGGAGATGGTCGTATAGGTCAGTTAAGGGAGGAAGTTGTTCTTTTATTTTAAGTGGATTTTTAGTTGTTTTCCAAAGAGAACCGTTTGTTTGGTTTAGTGATTGGTATTTATTTTCAAAAAATTCGGATTTGTGTCTTAATATTAATTTTTTTAAAGTTTTCCCTAGATGGTTAAACAGTTTTTTAACAGATGGATAATGATATTTTTGCCACCTAGAGCGCACTCGCCGTTTTTCAGAAATTAAATTTATAATATTTGCAGGTAGATATTGATTGTTTCTACTAGTTTTATGCGATTGATTCTTTGGATGTGAGGATTTAAATATGGCTGATTATATTGAAGTTACAAGATCTCGAGCAGCGTTTTCTATATCCTTCTTATTTTTAAGAGAAACATTAAGATAGGTTGTATTTTGCATAATTTCAGAAAATTTATCCCATTTGATTGAGCCTTGATATAATGATGTATGTGGTGGATTTGTCTCTAATAAAACAAACATAGTTCAAAGGATTGGAGTGTGATCCAAACTTAGGTCATTTAAGTTAATGACAGAGCGTTTTATGTGACTAGGTAGTGACGATAAGAAGATGTCGAGTATATCTGGGTGTCTATCTTGGTGTTGAGGCCAGTAAGTTGGGCCATTTGGACATATGAACGTGTATGGTGTGTTTTTGATAATTTTCTGAAGCATCTTGCCTCTTTGGTTTTCTGAAACGCAGCCCTATTGTAAATGCTTTGCTTTAAAATAGCCATCTACCAAGATATATTGACCAAGGGATTTTAAAAATTGATTCAGTTGCCTTGAGGCTATGGCTGGATGTGGAGGGAGATAAAGTGAAGACATTTTGGTACGGATGTGATTTAGTGTTATCTGAATAGTTTTTAATTTGATGGTGGGAAGCTGAACACTTGGAAGTAGTTTATTTTGTATTTTAAAAGATATTATAATAGCCGCTCCAGCGCGGGCTATTTTATCAGGATGGTGGATTCTAAAAATGTTAAAACCAGGGAGGAAAAGTTTGGTAATTGGTTTGCAGTGAGCTTTGGTTATAAGTGCTATGTCTATTTGTTTTTCTAATAATAAATGAAGTAATTCGGATTCATGTTGTTTTAAGACATTTGCATTCCATAGTAATATTTTGAGTACATTTAAATTTGGTTTGTTATTTGACATTATTAATACGTTTATTTATTACAGTTGTGAGTAGTGATATAAGCAAATTTATTATTAATTTGAATTCAGAAATGAAAGAGGAAAGTTGTGAAGCTGTATCAGATTCAAATTGATTTGCAATATCATTTGGGGGAACATGTTTTGATGTGTTGGTATGGAGAGATTTTGAGGTTAGCTTTGGAAAATATGAGGTGTCACTTATATTGGTTGGATTATGGTTGGTTTTAACACTAGAGTCCTCCCCTCATTTACAATAGAACTATATTTTACATCATTTCTTAAATTATATTTTTTATTTGGAATATTTTTACCATAATGGAAATTTAGAAGGTCTTTGTGGACTTGGCAACCCCGGTAGTTAGCCGTGTAATTGCGTCCATAGAGGGCACAAGTCGGTGGTTTATCTTTGGTTTTTGTGCAGGAGGAAGTAGAATGATTGGCAGTGTATCTAACACATCTTGGAAGGTGGACACAATATGATTTGGAATGCTCGTACTCCTAGCAGTTTATGCATTGTATAATGGTACGTCTTTTGTATGACTCTTCAATTTTTACTTTTGTATTTAATAAGGAGGTAATTTGAAAAATGTATTTCGACAGGTTCCAGATCGATAAAGAAAATTAGTAGTTTGGTTTTAGTGGTTTTAATTAAAATGTTGGATACGTTACGGACTAAGAAAGGTCGAATTTCATTGATTACTATACCTATTTCCGCTGGTGAAGTTGACAGGTGGATGTTGCGAATCACTACTCGAAAAGATTTTTCATTATGAGTTTTGGTACGTGTGAAATTCGGCCTTACTTTCTTTTAGGGATTTTATGGTTGCTCTGTATGAGTTGGAGTTATTGGTTTGAGTTTTTAAGTTGTTGACATTTGATTTGACAAAGAAACTATCCGCACCGATTAATTATATTATACGTGAACGAAATGCAGAAAAATCCAATATCCAATTATAAAAGTGGGTGGAGGAGGTTTGATTTTTGGTTCGGTTTCGTCTGAGTCGATATCAATATGGATTGATTTGATATTTTCGGTTTCAATATTTTCATTTACAAGTACGACGTATCTATTCGAAGATGTGAAGATAGCTTTATTTTGTTTATTTGTTCACGCTTTGGAGTCACTTGAGTTGGAAGAAAGATTTCGTTTGGATTTGCTTTGAACTGTTTGAAAATCAGAGTCGTCATTGGGCGAGTTTGAGAAAACGTTATTTGAAACTCTCTGTATGCGATTTTTTTGTTGGACATTTGGGGTTTATATATATTTATATTGACACCGTTCTTGAGTGGTATTTATAGGTTGCACATTGTGCGTTATCGGAGTGCGATAAGGGAATAACGCGATTAATCGGCCGCCGGCTGTGGGGAGCTGGGGACTGATGTTACATATTCTATTAGACCAGTGGTCTTCAACCTTTTTGGACTCACGACCCACTTTTTTAGGCGTACATTATTCGCGACCCACATAAGGCTTACATAAAGAAAAACGTTTGTAGAAAAAGAAAAATAAAAAAAAAAAATCCAAAATTACTTAATACTTTGTAGTAGTACTGTTATAACTGAATAAATAAAAATAAAAAAACTTTTTAACGGATACGACCAGATATATATGACTTGAATAATAATAACGCGGCTAACATTCGGCTAATTCGTCTTTAAACACAGCGACAACATCGACAATGTTCGTAGATTATGGGACTCTTTAACGAAAATAATATAATATATTTATTTTATTACTTGCCCGGTTTACTCGTAAATTATTATATTTAATGTCATAGTACGTAGAATCATACCAGTAAATGAAACATATACTGCGATTTGAAATCCATTATACTATAGTATTTTTGAATATAAATTATATATTATTGTTTATACATAATATATTACAATAATTTTCAAACTGTATTTTCATTTATTAATTTTCTAAATTTAATAATTAAACAATTATTTGTATACCTTATATAATTGCATAAACTTAATTTTTATTTTAAAAAGAAAACTTATTGCGACCAAAAAATGAGTCATGATCCACCGATTAAAGACCTTTGCTATAAACCAATTATATTTACCAGTTTTTTGAAGAAAAAAAAGGCGATTTGACGTTGTTTTGAGTTCCTTTGGAATGTTTGAGTATATTCAGTTTTCTTTTTCGCATCCGTAGATACCGAAAACGTGACATTCAGTTGTTGGTATATGCAGTAAAAAAAAAAAATGTTATACAGTATATACATGCATGTGCATCAAACGACATACCATATGAGACTGATCGTCTTTTTTTAATTTTAATTTGATACTATAAAGGTTGGTAAATCAAATCCACCAAATGTTGTGTAAAAAAATTAAAATAAGTACACTTTTCTACTTTTTTAAACCCGTGAAGTTCCGAGCCATATTAATAATAACTAGAGTAAGGACTTTCATGCATTTACATATTTTTTTTGATTAACTTTATCGTGTGTTTAGTAAATAAACAATGTATTTTATAACGATTGTGATCAAATGTTTTTGTCAAGTGTTTCAAAATGTTTTTTGAGCATTATTTTGCATATCTCGATATTTTTCTGTTTAAAAGGCATATTTTTAATTATAAAAGCATAATTTATGTTTTAATACATATTTTGATAGTTAATCAAAAATCAAACATTACGGTAAATATTTTTCGATAAAATCAGAAGTGGAAAAACTTAATAAAGTAATAGAAAAAAACAAATGTTTCAACATATTCCATACAATCTCAAATAATTTAAATTACGTTGAGGAAAAGATCGAAATGGACGAATTAAGAGATTTAAATGCTAGTGAAATGGTTTATGTTAAACATTTGTGTACCGTCACGCAAGTGGACGTGAATGAAGTTTTTCGCAATATTATATGAACCTGCTGACAAATAAAACGTTCTGTACTATTTGAAAATATCAAACATATGTTGATAATTCAGTGCAATTCTAATTTAGTTAAGTTAAATATTTGAGAATTATTTGAAATCTTTTTTGTTTTATTAGGCACAGAATAATTTTGAAACTTTAAATGAAGAATGAGATCTGTATTAGCCGTATTATTGTTTTTTTCTTTATACTTAAAGGTACCTACACGTAGAAAATTGAATAAAGTAAAATAATTTAAATATTTTCAATTACAGTAAATAATGTATTAACTATTATAATATTTTTATGGATAGCAACCTCGAGATACAACCGGATACAAATATTAAAAGAAACACTTTATTTAAACAAAAAACTTTTACTTTTTATTATATGAGATTTACACAGACGGCCATCGTGGTAATGATGTGTCTCGAATAATATATAAACCCTATTAAACCCTATTACCCAGTATCAACTTTAGAGTGCTTTCCTGTCAACTAGTAGCATACATAGTATGTACCTACATTCACTAAAAAACACAAAAATGATTTTCCTGTAGGTACTAGGTAATAATAATTTGTAATAAGTAGGTACTTACTTTGGTCTTTTGTAAAACGAAGGACGAAAACGAGGAAAATAATTTGTAGTTACCTATATCAAACCAACAACAAACAAAATCAAAGATTCTTAATAAAAATAGGTAAATAATGATATCAGACATCTGGTACACTGAAATAGTGTGGTGTATTACGCCTATTAGTTAAACAAGTATAATTACCAATATGGCTATACACAACTTCTATGAAACGGTTAGTACCTATCTAATAATAATTTTAGACTTTTATCCTTAATATTTTAAAGTAGAATACTTAATTCAGAAACTTGTCATTCAAATTACAATTACAATATATCAAAATGTTCAGAAAATTATCAGAACAAATCTGATTTATAATTTGCATTAAATATGTAGGTTCCCATTTGAAAAACCAAATTTAGTATCAGGATACTGCTTAAATGTTGTGAAAAATCTAAATATTCGAAAATATCAACTTTAACTACACTTAATAATTCCAACATTTTAATTGATAAAAAATGGAGTAATCACAATTAATGAACAGATTAGGTACTACACTTGGAACATTGGAGTAAGAATTCTAGTAGAAAATTTTTTTTTTTAAAATGTAAAATTGTATTATTATTCTATTAGTTACTATAGGTACGAAATATATGGAATCTAGTTAACAAAATAACAATAAAAATGTGAAAGTATTAAATTAAATAATTTAGTTTATTTCATGTATAAATTACAGGAGTAAATAAGGTCCAAAGAACAATGCAAATCTTCTAATCTATAAATTTAATTTTAAAAATATTTAAACTTCTCTGCTTGCAAGAAGTAGAAACTTATTTGAATGAAAGATTATAAGTATTACAGAAAACCTATTATATTCTTATTTATGTGTATGAGAGATAAGTGAAAAACTGAAATTATTATAATATAGAATACAATAAACTATTGATAATTTTTTGGAATATAGAAACATAAATATCATGAAATTATAACTTTGTGAGTTTGTAAGTAGCTTTACAGCATTTAATTTTTTTATTTATTTTGTATAACAAGAATACAAAACAACATAATCAAGGTTACAATGCAAACCAAACATAAATATAAATAAAATGTAAAATACATAAAATATAAATAGTTAAATAAATTAAGTAAAATGCAAAGTTATGGTTTATTATGGTTAAAGAACAAATAAACAAATAGTCATCATAATACAATGTCTAGTTCTCGGATCCATTCGAATGTCTCATAATTTGCTGCATGGATTCCCTCAATGCCCCATAGAACTTCCTATTAGGGCAGTCTGTCAAAATCTGGTGAAATGTTTGGTTATCGCGAC